>CM068301.1:27939959-28229638 GCA_034768395.1 Linum lewisii | reverse complement strand
GCGACATATGCCTTGAGAGAGATACATCAAGGTGTGTGCGGAATGCACATAGGCGTGAAAATCTTGGAAAAGAATGAGTTACACCAAGGATATTACTAGCGCAAGATTCACCGAGACATAGAGGAACTGGTACGACGTTATCACAAATGTCAATTGTTCGCCAGTGCTCATCATCTGCCGTCCATCGCCCTCCAACGCATCATATCGCCATGGCCTTTTGCTTTCTAGGGGATGGACCTGTTAGGACCATTAGTAGGTAAAAGAAAGTACATAATTGTGGCGGTCGACTACTTCACTAAGTGGGTGGAAGCAGAAGCCTTAGCCTCCATTACGGCGTATCAGGTACAAAAGTTTGTAATGAAGAACATCATCATCCGGTTCAGCCTTCCATTGGGTTTCATCTGTGACCATGGCACCCAGTTCAACTGCACGACATTCCTGGATTCTTGTGAAACGTACAAAATTGTAGTCCGCTTGGCGTCTGTGGCCTACGCCCAAGCAAATGGGCAAGCAGAAGCTATCAATAAGCTCATCCTGGAGGGACTAAAGAAAAGGGTAGACACAGCGAAAGGGAGATGGGTCGAGGAATTTCCTAACATCTTCTGGGCACATGATGACACTCGATTTGACGTGATTATCAGCCCCATTTAAGCAACATTTCATACCCTTTGATGCCATTTTGATGAGTATTTGGTGCATTTGTCGTAACTTTGTGATTATCGGCTCCTAGTGCGTACATTGTCTATTTCTTGGCTATTTTTACCCTTTTTTG
The DNA here is from genome assembly GCA_034768395.1 of Linum lewisii. Taxonomy (NCBI): domain Eukaryota; kingdom Viridiplantae; phylum Streptophyta; class Magnoliopsida; order Malpighiales; family Linaceae; genus Linum; species Linum lewisii. Next base: position 28,228,866 of record CM068301.1, on the reverse strand, counting down.
AGCTTTTATGTTGAGCCCCCAGGTTACCACATTATAGAGGACTCTCTCACGAGTCCAGCGCTTCAAACGGAGACCAAATCAGAGTTCAAACGGAGCGGGAATGATCGAAACAAGTTGGAACTCTGCCCAGCTCAAAACGCTGCGTTTTGGAGCTTACATGCCGTGTAAGCTAAATACACTGTGAGCTTACACGCCGTGTAAGCTCCCCAGACGGGAAATTTTTAGCTTTTCGAATAAGGAAAGGGTTTTTGGGGGTATTAATAGACTTTTCAAAGCCAGATTTGTAAACATTCAATGCAGAGAGATCAGCCACGACTTGAGGAGAGTTGAGAGAGTATTTCGGAGCTATCGGAGAGATCGTGATGCCATCAATCCATCCTGGAAGACTCTCAGAGCTAGGAATTGAAGATTCTCAAGATCAAAACTTCACGGATTATCCGAGATTAGGTTTTTCAGATCCTTTTCTGTTCTTCCTTTGTTTAAGATGAATCCTTCTGTCGTCTTTGATTCTTGTTTGTCAGATATGAGTACCTAACACCACAACAAAATACCGAATTAGTCACGGTTTTGGGACCCTTTTAGTCACGGTTTCAACTGTGACTAAAAAAATTACTCACGGTTTAAGAAACCATGACTAAATCGACCATTTTTTGTCACGGTTTTTGATGAACCGTGACCATTATTAGTCACGGTTTCTCCAATCGCCGGGCTGATTGTTGACGTCGTCGGCGGCGGCAGCATTGGGTGGGGATTCTGAATCGTTGGTCGGAAGTCGGAGGAAGAAGAGAGGAAGCCGCAGGGAAGAAGTCGGAGGAAGAAGAGAGGAAGTCGGAGGGAAGAAGTCGGAGGAAGAAGAGAGGAAGTCGGTGGGAAGAAGAAGGCGTGGTCTGTGGTGAAGAAAGAGAAAAGAAGAGGAGGAAAAAAGAAAGAGGGTCGGATTGCCGGCGTGGCACCAATTATTAGTCACAGTTTCTTAAAAACCGTGACTAATATTGTCACGGTTTCTTAAAAACGTGACTAATATTGTCACGGTTTTTTAAAAACCGTGACAAAATTAGTCACGGTTTTATGTAACCGTGACTAATTAGGCACAGTTTCTTAAATACCGTGACTATGGTTTCTTAAAAACCATGACAAAATTAGTCACGGTTTTTAAGAAACCGTGACTAATTTTGTCACGATTTAATAAAACCGTGACCAATTAGTCACGGTTTATAAGAAACCGTGACTAATTAGTCACGATTACATAAAACCGTGACCAATTAGTCACGGTTTATAAGAAACCGTGACTAATTAGTCACGATTACATAAAACCGTGACCAATTAGTCACGGTTCAAAAAACCGTGACAAATGCAGCAATTTCTTGTAGTGTAAACTTGTAGAGCTTAGATTAGATGAACCCTAAGTGACCCAGGGCTTTAAAGCGGTCACGGCTCAGCGATAATTAGATTCAAAGTTCAATCAGTTTCTCTTTGCATGGTTGTTTTGTTCTTGATTGTTTATGTTTCTTTTCTGGTTGATCGCCTAGATTAGGTTTGTGTTGAGTTAGGGTTTGTCGCCAGACAGCTTCCCTGCTTTAAAACATTACAACTTGTCTTTCTTGATCACTTAGATTAGATTCTTGTTAAGCTGAGGATAGAAGCGAACGCTCGCCTCACTTTAGAACATAAATTCAACCAGTTAACCTATTCATTGGAGTGTGCCTTTCGTAGGAACCAGTTACGGTTAATCCGCTTCAAGAGTAACTCATTAATCGTTAGTAATTGCACCAGTTAGTTTTGTCATCTGAAGAAGCGACCGTACTTGGGCGGCTAATTAATTTTGGTAGTTAGAACGGATAGAGCGAACGTTCACCGGTCTTAAACCTAAGGGTAAGGAGTTATGGTGGTGTATAGAAATTGATTGAATGAGAATTGAAAATCGCTGGTCTTGTGATTGCTGTTGCCTTGGTGATCTAATGGGGATTCGAAATCTAAGCTTGTCTATCGTCTGTCTAAACCAACCAATCGTTCTTCTATCCGCAACGGCCGCGATACTGCCTTTTGGACAGCTAGATGGTTGGACTCGGGCACCCGACTTATTGATGTCATGACTGGTACGGATACGGTTTTCAATCCTCTTGCAGTTGTGGCTGATTTTGTCAATGAAGACGGGCAGTGGAATTTTGAGGAGGTTTCGCGGCTTCTTCCATCAGACGCGGCCGAGGAGGTGTTTGGCATGACTCCGCCTACTGTCGATGGTGAGGATGATCGCTGGGTTTGGGGAGGTGAAGTCAATGGCAGATTTTTTATTAAATCTGCTTACAGATTACTCTCCTCTCAGCCTGCTGCTCCTATCCCGAATTATTGGTTGGACGTGTGGAGTTGGAAGGGACCGAACTGTATCAGACACTTTCTCTGGTTGGCCATCCAGGAAAAGCTGTTAACTAATCATGAGAGGGTCAAGCGTCATATGGCATCCCACACCACCTGCGAGTACTGCCAGCATCCGGTTGAGTCCGTTTCCCACGTGTTGAGAGAGTGCAGGTTTGCGGAGGAAGTCTGGAGATCGGTGATTGGATTTAACACGACAGTACACTCTTGGCGGGCCGAGGTCAGTAGTTGGATCCGTCTTGGCCTTCTCTTCGGGATCGTTTGTTGGTACCTGTGGAAGGCTAGAAACGAGAGGATTTTCTCTGGGTCTAGCCAGTCTGTAGCGAGTGTGGCTTTTTCGGGCCCTTAGTTGGGGAAACATGGTGAGGGATGCTACTATGAGGAGTAGCCGTACCATGAACGAGCCCGTTCCCAGACAGCTTGCGGAGGTTGCTTGGGATCCGGGACCCGATCCCTGGGTAACCCTGAACTTGGATGGGGCCGTCGACACCGCGAGAGGGAATGCGGCTGCCGGAGGACTCGTGCGGGATCCAATGGGGAGATGCTTGCTCGCCCATTCTATGAATCTCGGTAACTGCTCCATTACTAGGGCGGAAATTAGGGGGGCCCTGGAGGACTTCAGCGTGCTTGGGAGGCTGGCCACCGAAATGTTATTGTCTAGCTGGACTCAAAGGCAGCGATCTCAATTCTGACCAGCGCTGAGACATCAAACCAATTTGCTTTGGAGATTGCTCACTTCAGGGAATTGCAAGGTAGAGACTGGGGTTTGATGGTGAAACACACTTACAGAGAGGGCAACCGAGCGGCGGATTATCTTGCCAGTATTGGTTATGGCTACCCGTTTGGGAGCCACACTATTTCCACTTCTGATTGTAATATGGGTTATTTCCTTCGTTATGATTGTATCGGAGTTACTGAGCAGCGCTCGATTTTAATTAATGATTAGGCGCTCAGCGCCGTTTTCTACCAAAAAAAATTTCTTGCATCTTAGTCTAGAAGTCGTGGAACTCACACCACGCACAAAGTGTTTAAACTTGAGTAATTTGCCAACATATTTGAGTAGACGATTAGTAGAGACCCGTGGAATACGATCTACTTAGCTTTTAGCTTGGCAGTGTTTGATCACTGTTTTACAGCACATCAACGCACATGACTTCATACAAAACCGCGACTGATGAAACGCTCTACACACTGGTGTATGGGACGGAGGCCGTGTTACGTGTAGAAGTTAACTTGCCAAGTTTCAGGATACAACACTTCAACCATAAGGGAAACAATGCAGCGCTACATAGGAACCTGGACATGATCGAGGAGCGATGGAAAGATGCTAGCATCCGCTTGGTAGTGGAAAAAGCCCAGTAAGCTAGGCGGTACAACGCTCATCTTCGCCCTCATCGCCTGAAGAAGGTGACTGGGAGGTCAGAAAGGTTTTTCGGCCAATCCCCCAGCAAGGCAAATTGAACGCCAACTGGGAGGGACTGTATAAGATTCGGAAGGTGACTGGCCCAAGTACCTTCAAGCTGTAACACCCAATCGGAGAACCTATACACAAAACCCGAAACGCCATGCACTTGAGAAAGTTTTTTTGCTATACTTTTGGGGACTTTTTTTGTTTTTCTTTTGTAAAGTCCTTTGTACGGTGCACATCTCTGCTGACAAAGCAATTTATAATAAAATATATATATATAATATATATATATATATATATATATAAAACTGTGGCGACTCCCTAAACCGCCCACGGGTTTGAATCAAATCACCTTGACGAAGTTCGGATTATCCAAGGAGGAATCCAGCTCTCAATTCCCCTATACAGATTCAATGCCCCCTAAACCGCTCACAAGTTTAGCTCGATCACCCTAAATGAGTTCAGATTCCCCAAGGAGGAATCCATCTCCCAATATGCCTACACGGGTCCGACGCCCTGAGCCGCCCACATGTTCAGCTCGATAACCCTGGACAAGCTCGAATTCCCCAAGTAGGAATCCAACTCCTAATCTGCCTATAGAGATCTCATGCCCTAAACCGCGCAAATGTTCGGCTCAATCGCCCTATATAAGTTTAGATCCCCGAAGGCTGAACCTAGCAAAAAGTGGGAAATGTATATAACGACGATAAGGAGAAGAGAATGTGTAATGCTGATGAATTAAAACCCCAAACAAAGGCAGATTGTTAACATACAAAGGAAACCATAGGAACGTTATAGGACAAGTTGTCTATCCTATTGTTTCCCACTTGAAGACTCCGCCTTGTCCGGCTTCCCCTTCGCCCTGTCCGCCCTGGCCTTTTTCCTCGGCTACTTATGGTGCTGGCTCACCTCTGCGAAGGCTTCCGTCAACAACTGATCTCGAGCCTTCGGGATCACTTGGGAATCTGCGGAATCCTCGTGATACTGCTGAGCCATCAGACTCTTGGAGGTAGAGCGAAACATCTGGTCCTGATCCCATGCACAATTGGGATCGCCCCGACGGAGCTAATGACGAACAGCAGCAAGGGAGGTGTCGATGGCGGCTTGCACCCGCTCACCCAACTCTTTGGCCGCCTATTCCTTGACAACCTTTCCAGCCTCCGCTTTCAAGGTACTCAGGGCGTCTTCGACAGTCACCAATGCGGTCCGACAGGGCCCTCTTGGCAAACTCGATCTTACTAAGGGCTAGCTGTTGCGCCCTTAGATTCTTGGCTCTTTTATCCTCCTCAGCCTGAAGATCCAACATATATTTAGTGGCCTGATTAGGGTGGACAAGGCGGATTAGATCCAATTCATAAGAGGTGGTTACCAGAAGTCGGGCCGCCTCCTCATCCATCTCCTTTTTGGCCCTAGTATATTTGTCCTTCCATTCAGAGGAGGTGGATTGGGCCTCCTTTAGTTCCTCCTCCAAGACGTTGGCGCTGGGGTTGTTTCTCCCTTAAAACCTAATCTACCGTCAGGAGGGCACATGAGGTTCCCAGGAGCTACAAGGGGTGCTAATGAGATAAGTAATCAACAAACGGGTGGTTCATAAAATGAGTGACACAGAATATAACTTACCCATGCACCCATGGCCATCTGATCCATGGCCAGATTGCGGACGCCATCTTTGGATCGTGGATGGTTGATGTCCCAATCCACGGCTTGCTGGAGGGCGGCCTTGGTTGGGATCTCATTGCCGCTCAAGCTGGGCTGCATGGTAGGGAGGTGGGTCGACCTATACTCGCCCTTAGATGCCTGAGGGCGCATTGGATCATACAAAGGTTGGGAATCACCCTCGATCCTCATTTTCTTCTCGGACCCGTGGGGGGATCAGATTCTGCTGATGACACTAGAATTAATGTGATTATTAGCCCCGTTTAAGCGACATTTCATTGCTTGTAACATGGTTTTAGGGGTAGTTTAGGGTGTTTTCACTATTTTGCACTATTTCCTACTGATTTGGTTACTTTGGCCCGTTTCGGGTCTATTTGATGTGTTTTCTAGTGTCTTTATGAGTACACAGGTTTTTGCCGTCAAATAGGTAGCTATCAGACGTATTCGGGATGCGATGGAGCCCTAAAGAATGACCCAAAATCGATCTAGAATCAAACCGATTAAACAACTTGGAGAATTCTGCCCAGCATCCAAGTTCTCGCCAAGAATGTCAATGTTCTCAGTGAGAATCCCTTCAGGAATCACTGTCCAATTCTAGTCCAGAATTTTCTTGAAGATTGCAAAGAAGTTCTCGGCAAGAACTTCCAAGTTCTCGCCGAGAACCTATGAAGGAATTAATGGATTTTGTCCGCGTTGTTCAGAGTTATATTTACAAAGAAGTTCTCGGTGAGAACTTCAATATTCTTTCTGATAACTTGCCCCTTTTCCAACGGTGATGAGGAAAGCAAGTATAAAAGGGCGCCGCTACTCAATCATTGAAAAAAACACTTCTCCAAATACAAAATTCCACACTTCAGAGCTGAGAGATAGAGTTTAGAGAGTATCTTAGAGTTCTCGGAGAGATCCTGACACCATCTTTCCACCTCACAGTGCTCTGAGCTAGGAGTGAAGATTGCTAGAGATCGAAACTTCACTGGAGTCGTCAGAATTAGGTTTTACAGTTCTTCTCTGTTCTTCCTTTGTAAGATGAGCTCCCTTGTTGTCTTTGATTCTTTTGTTCTCGACATGAGTAGCTAAAATTGTTTAAGCTTAGATAAGATGAACCCTAAGTGACCTGGGGCTTTAGAGCAGTTATTGATCAGCGATAATTAGATTTTAATTCAGATAGTTTTTCTTGCATAATTAGTTTGTTCTTTGCATTCTGTGTTTCTTTTCTAGCTTGATCACCTAGATGAGATTCTTGTAAAAATAAGGATAGTGGCGAACGTCCGCCTTGTTTTAAAACATCAAATCAATCAGTTAACCTAATCCATGGAGTGTGCCTTTCGTAGGAACCATTTAGGGTTAATCCGCTTCTAGAGTAACTCATTAAACTCAATTAATTACACCAGTTAGTTCTCCGTTGCAGAAGTGAACGGACGGACGGTTAATTAATCTTGGTAGTTAGATCCAATAGAGCGAACGTTCGCGAAACTTAGACCTAAGGGTAAGGAGTTATTGTGGTGTCTGAGAACTGAATGAATTAGGATTGAAAGTCGCCAGTTTTTTGATCAAAAATGTCTTGGTAATCTTAGGGGGATTCAAGTCTAAGCTTTGTCTGTCAATTTGTTAGTCAACCCCAATCAATCAATCAATCTATCTTTTAGTTCTATTTCAATCTCCTTGCTTCTTTTTGTAAATGATTTGAAGAAACCTTGAGAGATTCGATCTACTCTACTTCTGTAGGCTAGTAATTTAAGACCATGCTTACAACGTCTATTATCCGCCGCTTGCCACCCTTAGATTTCTTGGTGGGCGGAGTCAAAGCTTTTTTGGGGTGTTCCTTCTCTAGGCTCTCTTTCTCCAGGTGGTCCTTGTCTCCGCCTTGGGACACTTCAGCTTTCCCCCAGAGTCAGCCTGGAGGTGCTCGGGCTGAGGCTGAGTGTCTACAAATCCATCACGAACCTTGGAGTTAATCAACGCCGAGACTAGAGCATTCACTACATAAACATAAGAAGAAACAGCGAAGCTATAAGAAGACAATCAACACGGTTAATAAGAAGGCGCATAAACAAATCTTAATAAAGCTATGGTAACCCCAGGCGACCCTACACGACCCTATGCTCCCTCAGCTCTCCTCCGTCAGGAATCCTTCACCACAAATCCTCGGGCCCACGTCCTCTTAGATTATAGTTCCACGAGTTCACCAGGTGGAGAATGCCTAGGTCGGATTCTGATGGTAGAACGGGAGCGTTGAACCTCTCAATCACCTCGTATGTCCATATCGGGCGAAGGTGACCGAACCAAGCTGCGTGCTTGGAGAAGTCAGCATTCATAAAGAAGAAGTTGTGACACCACATGGAGTCGGCCTTGATTGAGCCAATTACCCCGTCCCCCTGGAAAGATTTTCGCTTAGTAACAGTAATTTCATTTTGACCAATGGAGGCGGAATAAAGATGGTGGAAGACACGGACACTTAGCAAGACTCGCCGCTTTATGCACGCCACCTTGAAAGCAGAGAGCGTGGACCAAGCATGGGGCTGCAGCACACCTAAGGATGCCCCTAGGATGTCCAACACGTCCAGCTCCCAAATGTCCAAGGGGAAGCATAATCCGTACGCCAAAGCCTCGACCTATACCCCCACCCATCCAGGGGAGTTTTCGATCGTATAGAGATGAGCAGGCGCCGCATATGAAAACTGCTCCGGCATGTCACACCCGTATAGCGTCCTTTCCAGGTTGGGTGTCTTCACATAGGGAAAATACCACGGGTCATGTGCCTGGAGACAATCAGCTAGTTCCCCCTCACACATGTGCTCCCAGGCATGTACCTTGTACCTGCACTTAGAGATGGCATGGACTGAGAGCTCGAAGTCCCAAGACTCGTGAACAAAGTCGTTCTGTCAAGACGTGAACCACCGATAATTGTTGGGAGGCGCGTCTTTCTTCTTCAATGCCCCATTGAACCTCTTGTTCTCCTACTTCCGCAGCTGTCCAAGCGAAGGAGTGGGTAGTGGATCGGTATCTTTGGAAAAGGTGATGACACTCGATTTGACGTGATTTCAGTCCCATTTAAGCGACATTTCATGCCCCTTTGATGCCATTTTGATGAGTATTTGGTGAAAATGTGTTTATTATGTAATTTTAGGCTCCTAGTGCGCACATTATCCATCTCTTGGCTATTTTTACCCTTTTTGTGAGCTTTTATGTTGATCCCCTAGGTTTCCACATTATAGAATACTCTCTAACGAGTCCAGTGCTTCAAACGGGACCAAATCGGAGTTCAAACGGAGCGGGAATGATCGAAACAAGTTAGAATTCTGCCCAGCTCAAAGTGCTGCGTTTTGGAGCTTATACGCCGTGTATGCTCCCCAGACGGGAAAATTGTTCCTTTTCTAACTTGTAAAGGGTTTTTGGGGCTATATATAGACCTTTCAAGGCCATATTTGAGGAGGACGAATTTTGGCCAATTAGCCACGACTTAGAGAGGATTAGATAGAGTTGAGAGCCTCCTCGGAGAGCTCGGAGCTAGGAGTTGAAGATCCAAGAGATTGAAGCTTCGCCGGAGTCATCGAAATTAGGTTTTTCAGTTCTTATTTGTTCTTCCTTTGTATGATGATCTTCTTTGTTGTCTTTAATTCTTATGTTATCGTTATGAGTAGCTAAACTCGTAGAGCTTTAGATTAGATGAACCCTAAGTGACCTAGGGCTTTAAAGCGGTCACAGATCGCCGGTGATTAGATTCAAAGTTCATTCAATTTTCTCTTGTATGGTTGTTTTGTGCTTAATTGTTTTACTGTGTTTCTTGTCTAGTTGACGCCTAGATTAGTTTCGTTGTTCTTGTGTTTCTCTTCTGGTTGGTCGCCTAGATTAGGTTTGTGCAAGTTAGGGTTAGTCACCAGACAGCCTCCTTACTTTGGCGCATAAACTTACCTTCCTTGATCACCTAGTTTAGATTCTTGTTAAGCTGAGGATAGTAGCGAACGTTCGCCTCACTTTAGAACATCAATTCAAACAATTAACCTATTCATTGGAGTGTGCCTTTCGTAGGAACTAGTTAGGGTTAATCCGCTTCAAGAGTAACTCATGAAATCACTAGTAATTGCACCAGTTAGTTTTGTCATCTCAAGAAGCGACCGTACTCGGGCGACTAATTAATCTTGGTAGTTAGATCGGATAGAGCGAACATTCGCTAGTCTTAAACCAAAGGGTAAGGAGTTATGGTGGTGTCTGAGAATTGAATGAATTAGAATTGAAAACCGCTGGTCTTGTGATCGCCATGCTCTGGTGATCTTAGGGGGATTCGAAGTCTAGCTCGTCTATCTTCATGTTAGTCAACCTTTTATTATTTTCTATCTTTTATTTTCCTTTATTTATTAGATTAGAAGTCGTGGAACTCACACCACGCACAACGTGTTTAAACTTGAGTAATTTGCCAACATATTTGAGTAGACAAGAAGAAGAGACCTCGAGTAGAATACGATCTAGTCTACCTTGGTAGATTAGTTATTTGATACCGCTAAAACTACAGCATCAAATTGGCGCCGTTGTCGGGGACTCTTCTAAATTGTTTGAAAGAAGAGTTGGCAAATTATTCTTCTACCTTTCCGCCTTACCATTTATTTTTTCCTCCATATTTCCATGATTTACCTGGGTAGTGCGTCTTAGTTCAATTATGCAGGATTACAGGTGGGATGACCAGTACCAGGAGTGGTACATCGATGAAACACCATATGCCGAAGCCAACCCAGGATGGTATGAACAATAACTCACGACAAGATGGTATGAGGAACCTTCACCCTTGCCGTCCTGGCAAGAGTTAGAAGCTACGCACCATCACCACAATTACCAAGAGATGCTATATCAACAACACCAACAAACGGCGAGATTTGACTCCCTCTTTGATAATATCTCTTCAATGTTACAAGGTCACCAAGAGATACACCAAGAAGAGCATCAAAGTGGCGCTAGAGATAACCAAGAGATGCTTCTTCGAGCTCATGAACATAAACAATGCTTGTCGAGAACCCAATCTGCCTTGGATAATATCTCTTCAATGCTACAAGCTCATCCCGAAGTTAAAGCCAAAGAGGAGCACATAAAAATTGAGGAGTCATCCTCATTTGAGCTTCCGCCGAGCCAACCTGTAGATCAAGCTAGAGACGAGCACGTGGATTTAGAAGTTTACATACTTGATCCCGAGAGAGCTCTGGATGATCATCAGGTGGAGAAGATGGAGCTCATTGACCATGCCACGCCATACTACCTCTTTCCTCCTCCAGTAGGAGAATTCGAGAAGAACTGGTCATCCAACCAGAAATGCGATCTATTGGAGCACTACCGGCTGCATCACCCTTCTGAAGTGCTACATGGCACTCAACCGTTGGACTTGAAGAAGACGATTGACTTCAAGGAGCTTCTGAGTTGGGGTCCCTAACAGGTATCGTCCGGCTCAAGGACGTTAAAAGAGAGTGCTTCGTGGGAGGCAACCCATGGTTGGAGTACGTTTTTGAATTATTGAGTCAGTCTTTTTCGTCGTTCGAGTCAGTTTTGGGGAGCCAAAGTGTTTGTTTTCTTTTATTTTTGTCTGTTTTAATTTTTTGTGTCAGGTCAGAGTTTTCGCCGAAACTTCCAAAGTTTTTGACGAATTGTTTAGTCTAATTGAGTCTGTTTCTGTTTTTGAAATAGTTTTTGCCGAGAACTTTCAAAGTTTTCGATGAAAAGTTTAGTCAAGTCTTCTGTCAGTGAGTTTTTTTAAAAGTAGTTTTCGCTAAAAACTTCTAAAGTTTTCAGTGAGAACTTTTGTTTCTTCGAGTCAGTTTTTCCAGTGGGTTTTACAAAGTTGTTCTCTTCGAAAACTTGTAATGTTTTCGGCGAGAACTTTAAGGGACTCAACAAAATTTCGAAAACTTTTCAAACACCAGAGTCAAAAACTTTTCAAAATTTCCCTTAACCGTCTTTGTTCGACTTTTATTCTGTGTGGATCCGGGTCACTTGTCCCGATATCCTTTTGATCTTTTTGTTGTGTTTTGTAGGAACTTGGGTAGCTACTCCGCTCTACTCCGGACGCTCCGTGTTCATCCCCTACACTGACCATCTCGTCATAGGTTCTTCGTACCACTCTACTCTAGTTTAGTTTTGTGAAGACACATAACGGTTTAAGTGTGGGGTAGGATGCTAGGATTATGCATGATCTTGCTGGATTTCCTGTGATTCTGTGGTTCAATTTTAAATTTCTCTAGCATAAAATTGCTCAATTCTTGACTTTTGATGTTAAATTGACTTCAGTTTTTCACAATGACGTCTAGACTATTCCACTTAGAACCTGTAACCAGCGTGTCGGCACTGATATTAAATGAGTCTAGGTCAGAATAGATAATAAATCATTTGAGTAGTTGAAACTTGAATTATTTGAATTAATTGACTTGTTAATAACAAAGCTCGATAACACCGTTCTAAGATGATAAATGCTAGCTTCTCCCATGTTTTTCACTCCATATTTGATCACCTGTGATTGTGGCTTGAGATTAGGCGGAAATCCAATTCGAAATCTAATGTATAAAGTTATAACTAGCTAGGATCAAAAGGCTAAATTGATTAAATCAAAATCTTGAGTTGTAAATCCAAAAATTTTAATGTTCAATTTAATTTTTAAGTGATTTAAGTGCTGAAAGTAAAGCTAGGCAAGCCCGACACCTAAGTGAAGTGTTCGGGTTGAGCACTAGCATAGGCACAAATACTGTGAGCTAGGCAGGTCCAATACCTAAGTGAAGTGTTTGGTCTCGAGCACTAGTATGCAGTAAATAAATTGAAGGAAGAAGTTGAAACTTGAAATAAATTGTTGTTTAAATCGGTCCTAGCTAGAACATGTAATGTACAGATCTAGAGGCGGATGAAGTCGAGTCGATAGCCACGTCACTTTTCCTGCCTCCACGTCCACATCATGGCTAGATCTTAAAGTCTTTTTTATTAGAATTGGTGTTATTGTAGTCGGTTAACTATGATTAATTGTTTTGCCAAGAAACAAACCTTGTTAAAACTACTACTTGAAGTGTGCAGAAAATAGTGTGATCAAAACTTGTTTGGTTGATGTTCTTAAATGTGTAGGTCACTTCTTCTACGTGAAACAGTCTAAACCAAATCGTTAGAATTGAATCTCAGTTTAATCTCGTGTCATTTGTGAATTTGAGTGTGTTCTACTTTAGTTTGCTTGAGGACAAGCAAAAGCTTAAGTGTGGGGTATTTGATGACTGATGACACTCGATTTGACGTGATTATCAGCCTCATTTAAGCGACATTTCCTTGCTTAAGACATGGTTTTTAGGGTACAATAGCGAATATTCAATCAATTGCCCTATCTCGTGCCATTTGTGTTACTTTGGCCCGTTTCAGGTCTATTTGATCGTTTTTTAGTGTTTTTATGTTAGCACAGGTTTTTGCCGTCAAATAAAGTAGCCAAGTACATGTCTAAGGCATTGGAACCTCGAGGAATTGCACCGGAATCGATCCAAGGAGTCAATCGAGTTGAACCAAAGTCTGCCCCGGTTTACTCTAAAGTTTTCGCCGAAAATACCTTAGTGTTTTCGGCAAAAATTCCAGCACAAATCGACTGATGCTCATCAAAGAAAGTTTTTGGCGAAAACCCTAAGTTTTCGCCGAGAACAATTGATCCGAAAATCACAGGAGAAAAGCAGCCGGCGGACCATCCATTTACACTAAGATTTTTGGCAAAAATCCTTCAATATTTTTGGCGAAAATATCAGGCTAAATCCGGCGGTTTAGGGTTAAGTATAAATACTTAACCGGCGGCCCAAATTAAGGAGAGGAATACCCAACATAATTACCAACTAATACCGAACTTCAGAATTCTCTCAAGTTCTGGACCAGAGAGTTTAGAGTCGGAAGAGCCGGAAAGAGATCGTGACGCCATCCCTTCCATCTCGAAGACTCAAAGCTAGGATTGCAGTTTACCGGTGATCGAAGTCTGCCAGAGTCATCTTAATTAGGTTTTTCAGATTCTTTTCAGTTCTTCCTTTGGATGACGAACTCTTTCTTTGTCTTTGATTCTTTTTTGATAAACATGAGTAGCTAAACTCTTAGAGCTTAGACTAGATGAACCCTAAGTGACCCAGGGCTTTAAAGCGGTCACGGATCGGCGATGATTAGATTCGAAGTTCAATCAGTTTCTCTTTCATGTTTGATTTGTTCTTCATTGTTCATGTTTCTTGTCTGGATTGATCACCTAGATTAGATTCTTGTTAAGCTAAGGATAGAAGCGAACGCTCGCCTTACTTTAGAAAATCAAATCGAACAATTAACCTTATAATTGGAGTGTGCCTTTCGTAGGAACCGGTTAGGGTTAATCCACTGCAAGAGTAACTCATAAATTGTTAGTAATTCCACCAGTTAAGTTAAGTCGTTGCGAGAGGCGACCGTACCCGGGCGACTAATTAATCTTGGTAGCTAGAACGGATAGAGCGAACGTTCGCCGGTCTTAAACCTAAGGGTAAGGAGTTATAGTGGTGTCTTAGAATTGATTGAATGAGAATCGAAATCCGCTGATCTGTTGATTGCCAATGCTCTGGGGAACGAAGGGGGATTCAAAGTCTAAGTTCGTCTGTCATCTCTGTTTTAATCAACCAATTTCCATTCTGTTCTTAGTTTCAATTTTCAATTTTTCTGCATTTCTTAGAATTAGAAGTCGTGGAACTCACACCACGCACGAAGTACTTAAACCTGAGTAATTTGCTAGCTTATTTGAGTAGTCAATCATTAGAAGGCCCGTGGAATACGATCTACCCTAGCTTGTTAGCTTTGTTAGTTATTTGTTTGAACCCGCACAACGATCTTAGGTTCACCAAATTGGCGCCTTTGCCGGGGACTTCTTTTGATTGTTTGAAAGAAGAACTAGCAATTTATTCTTATATTTTCCATCTTTCACTTTTCCACCCACTTCGATTTTACACTGGTTTTGTTGTTTTTGTTATTTGTAGGTTGTTCACAGGTGTATGGATCGCCGCCCTTGGACTCGCTCCCAAACCGACAAGGCTAAGAGTATAGAGAGACCAAGCAGTTTTGCTCCACCTCAACAATCACAGATTCCAAGGAGAAGCAGAATCAATCCACCTCCATCCATCACTCCGATTCAGATTGAGGAACTCATCTCCATCTTCACCTTTACCGTCACCTACATCCGTTTCATACACCGAGTCACTTTCACCTCCTCCATCTCCTACCATGACTGATCAATTACCACCACCACCACCAGGTGGAAATCCACCACCGCCTCCTGCACAGAAAAGTCTAGCTGATTACAACAAGCCGAACGCGACTAGCGTTCGATCTGCCATTGTCGTACCGCGCATTGAAGGAGATCCTGACTATGAGATCAAGATTCCATTCTTGACTATGATCTCTAGGGATCTACAGTTCGAAGGCAGGCCCCTAGATAACTCGTGCACTCATCTTGCAGACTTCCTTGATCTCTGCAGCACTTTCAAGAACGGAAACCTCGACAAGAATACTCTTTGTTTGAGAGCTTTCCCGTTCTGTCTGAAAGGCACTGCTAAGAGGTGGCTTACTGGCAAACCACCTGGATATTACACTGATTGGGATACTCTGGCTCAGGACTTCGTTGAAGAATACTTTCCTCCTGCCAGAACAACAACCATCAAGGACAGCATTGCCAGATTCTCCCAGAAAGAAGGAGAAAGCTTATACCTTGGAATCGATTCCAAGAACTTCTCTACAACTACCCTCATCATGGATTCGAGCAGAGGCAGTTAGCTGAAATCTTTGCTCGAGGTCTTCGAGAAGAATCTGCCTAGTGGGTCAATTCTCTAGCTGAAGGGGATTGCACTACACTCACACCCGAAGCTGCTCTTCTTCACTTCGCAAACTGTGCTTCCAAGTCAAGGAACTGGGAACGACAATCTGAAGGATCAAGGAGCAAGCTCGATCTCGACGCAGCTATCAAGGCCGAAGTAGAGAAGCATTTGAAGAAGTCTTCCACACCAATCAAACCGCCGGCAGCTTCTGTCTATGTTGTTGATTGCGAATGGTGTGGAGCCTGCGCACATAACGGAGGCCGTTGCCATAATTTTGGTAAGACAGAAGTTTGGTCCGCCGAAGAGGTAAATTTCGTTCAACAAGGCTTCGTTAATAATCAGAATGGTTATGCTGGCTACCGCAACTTCAGGCAGCAAGGGAACTATCAAGACAGACCTCCCTACAATGCTGGCGCCAACCATAACCAGAACCAGAATAACCGCCCAGCTGGTCCAGCTCAGGATCAGAAGCCTAACTATCCGCCGGCAGGTGTCTACCAGCCACCGCACCATAATCCGAGTAACTATGGGACTGCTCCTGGCAATCGCCAGAATCAATATTTGAATAACATCTATCCAGGCAGCAGTACCAGAAGGAAAACAATGTCAGTGACCTGGACAAGAAGCTTAGTCAGATCATCACCAGACTCGACGATCATGACAGTCAGTTTAAAGCTCAAGCTCTTCTCAATCAAGAACAGATAGCAGCCGGTCAAAGAATTGAGCAGGCTGTGAACAACATCTCGAGCATGCTAGCATCTGGTCGACCATTTGGCCAACTTCCGAGCCAGACAGAGCCGAAATCCGAGAAAGGAGCAAGCCAAGACGGTAACTGTTAAAAAATTTACAAGCTTATCTGCTGATGCTTGTTCTATTTTACGTAGGATCGCTGAAACTCCAGAGAAGAAGGAAGCACTAAAAGTGGCGCCTAAGGAGGAAGATCCTCTCTTGCACCGTACGTCGTGAAGCCTCCATTTCCAAGAGCATTGCTGCCAAATGCAAGGATCAAAACTGGCATGAAGGGGAATAAAGAAGGATATCCTGATGCTCGTAGTAAGAAACCTTCCTCTCCATATCCAGCTAAGTGTTCTGATCCTGGTTCCTTCACTCTACTTCTTGTCATTAATGATGTTGAGATAGAACGTTGTTTGGTTGATCTTGGCGCGTCTGTTAATGTTGCCTATGAGTCTGTATGAAAATTGAACCTAGGGAAACTTGAACCGCCTAGTATGCAACTTGTCTTTGTTGATAGATCACTTAAAACCCCTAGGGGAGAAATAAAAGACGTTGTTACTAAATGTGGTCCTTTCACATTCTTAGCTGACTTTGTTATCATTGATACTAGTAAGGATGATTCTACCATTCTCATAGGACGACCTTTCATGGCTACTACTGGAATGCAAATTAACGTTCCGAATGGTTCTTTAACTTTGAGGGTTGGTAAAGACACTGTAACGTTCCGCCTTAAAGACGGAATGAAATATAATCCTAAGAGTGAAGAATTTCATTGTTTAGCTGTTGAAACTGTGGAGTTGACTCCGGTCAACTCCGTTACTGATATCTCTTCTAGTATGCCTAGATCAATTGCTGTTGCAGGTGCTGGACAGATTATCAAGCAGAAACCGAAATCTATTCCTCAAAAGCCGCCAAAGAAGAAGGAATTGAAAGCCTCTTCTAAGCCACCGAGCATAAAACCTAGCAGACCTCGGGGAAAGAATAAAAAGACGAAGACCCAAATGGTCTGGAGACCAGTTGTGCCGCCACCTTCTACCGAGCCAGCTGCACCACCAATTCGTTCCAAGCTACCGGCGCCGGAACAAGTATGGAAGGAGAAGCCAAAAGCATCTCCTAAGGAAATACTGACGATCACCGACCCTGGTGATATCAAGCCGGAGGTTAAAGAAAAGAAGGAGCCGATCATTCTCATTCAGTCCACTGTCTTCCTTGTCGAAGATGATCCCTTGACAGAACTGTTCGGACCATTCACGATCACTGACCACCTTCCCGACGGACGTACCAAACTCTTACACGCGAACGGGAAGAAATTCATGCTCACCGGAGAAGCCCCGAAGCTCTACTTTATGAACTCCGATGCTAGCATTAAGGAGAATCTGAGTTGGGATGTCTCCTAATACCGTCCAGGTATCGTCCAGCTCAAGGACGTTAATAAAAGAGCGCTTCGTGGGAGGCAACCCACTGCTGGAGTCCGTTTTTCATTTGTGTCAACCTTAGTGTTTTAGAGTCGGTTCGGGGGAGCCGAAAGTGTCAGTTTGTTTGATTTCTTATTTTTCGTGTGTAGTCTGTGTGTCATAGTGTCATTCGCAAGTTGATTGACGTTATTCCGATTTTTGTCGATTTAACTGTGATTTTCTGAAGTTTGCCGGGATTGCGAAAATATTTTCAATCGTCGAGTTCAATATTTTCAGCGAAAATAACCCATGTTTTCGGCGAAAATTCTCTTTGAAATCCCACTGAGTTTTCCAGACGTTTTTGCTTCACATTTCGGCAAACTATTCCATTTTCGGCGAAAATTATTTTGAAAACCGGCAGTACTTTTTAACTAACATTTTCGGCGAAAACTTGCACTTATTTTTGCCGAAAATTCCTTTGAAAATCATCCAAATTTTCGTTTTAAAATCCGGTCACTCACCCTCTCTCTCCTCACTTTCATTTTCGAAATTTTGTCCAAAAACCTTCCCCTGTTTCAATTCGATCGCCGACCGCCACCCACACTCGCCGCCGCCGACCCCAACCGACCGCCACCGCCACCGCCGCCGCTCCCTTCCCCTTCCATTTCCGATCAATCCAAGCCCTAGAACAGCCGAATCGGAGCTCTACAGCTCTAGTTCACCCAAACCCTAAAATTTTCAATTTTTCACCGATTTCTCCCAATCCGTTCATTTTTAGCATCCATGGCTTCAAGGTAAGTTGTAGAACATTTCACTGAGAATCTTTTGACATGTTGATTGCTGAATTTCATCGGGGTTGACTTTTGGTTTACCTCGATTTGCGTGCCGACTGATTTCGTGTGAACTAGGTTAGCTGAACTTGTTGGACTGTTCTAGCATTCTTAGGGATGTTGTGCTTAATTTTCATATCGTTTGATCATGTGTTGCTATGCCTAAGTGCTATTCCTTGTGAGGTTGACTTTTGAGAAATGTCGGTTTGACCATGAACTGTTTTTGATCATTTGACTGCCTTATGTGTTCATTCTCGTTCCGATTATTGTGTTTGCCATCTGAGATCATTTTATACCGTCATTCTCTGCTTTGTGATAGTCTTGCCATGATTAGGGTTCAATGTTCTATTATGTTGACTTTTTGAATGTTGGTTTGACTTCTGAACTCTGATTGTTCTAATTCCATTCTGGCTGTTCCTAAGTATGTATTTCATTGTTTGTGATTACCGGTTAAATCTGCTTTGCTTACCCCCACTCGGTTTTCCTCATTTCTTTGTGAAATTGAGTTTTTTCGACTAAGTGTGGGGTAGGGTTTTAGTTTGACTAATCTGGTTTGTTTTCTTGTTTAGGAACACCACTTATGAGCGCAGGACCAAGCAGAGACTTGACACCGCCTCGAGCTCCAAAGCCCCCGCTCCCGTCACACCCCGCCGTCCAGGGCCCTCCACCAGCATTCCTTGGCCATGCTAGGTCCCATCGCACTGTTGCTCGTCTACCCGACTACTACTTTGAGTGCTACAAGAAGCTCGAGCATGTTCCGGGAGCTAATGTTCGACCACTTTCCATGGAGTCCCTCTTCGATCACGATAAGGACTACCACCGGAACGTGCACGACGCCCTGGCACCGGCCGGCCTCCTAGAGCTGACCACCATAGCTTCCAACTTCCCAGACGTCGCTCTCCAGGAGTTCTGGGCCACTTTTGATATGGACGAGCACAAGAGGAGGCAGAGCAAGAAGGTCGTTTCCTTATACCTGGGCGGGGTGTATATGACCCTCACATATGATGAGTTTGCAGCTCATCTAGGCATTCCCTACGAGCATTACCACGGTCATCACCTCGGCTGGGCGAACGACGAGGACGATGGAGAGGCATACCATGCACTCTGGAGCCACATGACTGGAGTGCCCGGCGATCATCTCACGGACCATAATTCAGTTAAGTCTCTCTCTCACCCTCTCTATAAATACATTCATATGGTTTGGCGTAGATCGCTATTATATGCTCCAGAGAAGGACCGCCACCATATCAGCAAGGAGGAACTTCTGCTTCTTCGTGCCATCCGAGAGAGCTACCCTCTTCACCCCGGATGGGTGCTTGCTCACATCTTCCGCCAGAAGACCAAGAGGAGGACGCCACCTCGCTCACTCCTGGGAGGCAACTTCATCGGCCGACTCATCATCTCCTTTGGCCTCAGCCTTGAATATGGCCCGAACATCCCACGCCGCAGAGTACGCACCGTTGGAGGAGATTTGGCGGTCGAGTACGACCTCAGTCCCCAGGTAGCAGCAGATCCTCCCCTCCAGAACGAGGATGAATCGGAGGAAGAAGATGATTCTGAGGAGTCCCAGCCTCAGTACGAACCAGAGTTTCATGACCATACTCCCTCACCACACCATCAGGCAGGGTATGTACACCAGTCGCCGCCGGCCATCCCAGATCCATACCAGGCACCTCACCCGCACCCCGCGGATGTTGGAGAGCTATATGAGCGACTGCAGGAGTGGCGCATCACCGGCAACGCCACTCAAGAGGCGAGATGGACTATTATGCAACAACATATGCACCGCGCTGATAGGCGGTATGAGGCACAGATGGCGTGGCAACGTCAGCTCGGCGATTTCCTCCACTTTCCACCTCCCGGCCCACCTGACCAGCAGTGATCGGGTTGTATTCCTTTTCTGGTCCTTTCTTTTTATTTATTCTTTTCGGATTTCGATCCAACTTTTTTCTGTGTGGATCCGGGACACTTGTCCCGGTTTCCTTTTTATGTTTCATTTGTTTTTGTTTTGTAGGCAGTAGGGAGATTCCCTTTGCTTCGCTTTGGTAAATTCCCTCCGCTCTGAGGACCCGTGCTCATCCCCTACGCCAACCATCTTGGTCCAGGTTCTTCTACTTCACTCTGAACTCTAGAATTAGTCCTGTGAGGACACAATCTGATTTAAGTGTGGGGTAGGATGCTAGAGAACCTTGCATGAACTTGATTGCCCTTGATTGTTTTTTCTGTGTGCCTCGTGATTCCTTTCCAGTCTCTCTAGCATTAGAATGGCTCAGTTCTTGATTTTTGATGTTAAGTTGTTGTTCAAACTTTCATAATGATGCTTAGACTGCTTAAACTAGAACTTGAGAACCAACTTGTATACTTTGATGCTAAATTGTCTGGTCAGAACATAATCTTTGAAATCACACTTGTAGTTTGTAGCCTTGATTGCATGAAAATGACCGAATCCGACTAGCAAACCAAATGTGAGCTTTTGATCCATTGCACGTAACTTGCAATTTTAATTCTTTTGAGTGATTTTCTGTTTGCTTGAATGAGTTAGAATTTGCATGAGACCTACTCGAGACCACACGATGATACGAGTTCTATAATGATAGGGGCACCTAGATTCAGCTACTAAGCCAGATAACCTACCTAACGATAAATCCATTAGGTGTAGACCCTTGAGCATGGCCTGTTCTTTCGGTTCAATTATACATTACAGCCATTTCTCATTCTTTCATTTCCCCGTTGATCCCCTGTGATTGTAGTTCTAGATTGACCTACCGGAAGTCTGTTTGTGGTAACCTGCCTTTAGCCATTAAACAGGTGGTCTTAGCTATTATGTCCAGACGTGTAAACCCCTCTAGCAACTAAAAGAAAAGAATCTGCACAAAAGAAAAAAAAAAGAAGAAAAGAAGCAAGTTTCGAAAAAAATGAAAAGAAGAAAACTCAGAAAAGCCAAAAAGTTTTTAGTTCAATAAAACGTTCTTCTCCCTATAAATGGAAGAACGAAGTCAAAAGAAAAGTCAAAAAAATTTGTGTAACGAAATATAATAAAAGTGTTAGGTTGCTTGAGGGTATCATAGGACGAGCGTTCATTATTCCACCCGTGTCTGGTTAGACGGTAGGAAGCCACAGGCTAGATTCGAGGGAAGTTAGTCGAAAGCTACACCGCACAAAGCCATCATCATGCATTCCCAGCATCCATCTCATTATAAACCCATGTAGTGTAGAATTCGTTACAGTCCTAGCAGGGAAGTCCTTCTTGACTGGTTACTCGTGTTGTCACAGTGGTGGAGATGTGGTCGAATTGCAAACTTATGACAGAATTCAGTAACAGAAAATGATTGAGAGCAGAAACACATCCTTAAACACAGAGAGTGAGAGTTCCCAATTTACTAAATATTTCCTGTGTGAGGAGTCTGGTCGGTCAGGTCAAATTCGTGCATAATTGGTTGCTACTACTTGCCGTGTGCAGTTTATTAGTGAGACCAGGTAGTTTGGCTGATCTGTATGCATGTTAGGTTTCTTGTTCTAGGATCTATCTGTCTAATAATTCATTGTGTTTGATTGAACTCCAGTTTAATCGATCTTTTCATTTGTGAACATGAGCGTTTCTATTCAGTTTGCTTGAGGACAAGCAAAAGCTTAAGTGTGGGGTATTTTGATGAGACTCGATTTGACGTGATTATCAGCCTCATTTAAGCGACATTTCCTTGCTTAAGACATGGTTTTTAGGGTAGAATAGCGAATATTCAATCAATTGCCCTATCTCGTGCCATTTGTGTTACTTTGGCCCGTTTCGGGTCTATTTGATGGTTTTCTAGTGTTTTTGTGTTAGCACAGGTTTTTGCCGTCAAATAAAGTAGCCAAGGACGTGTCTAAGGCGTTGGAACCTCGAGGAATTACACCGGAATCAATCCAAGGAGTCAATCGGGTCGAACCAAAGTCTGCCCCGGTTTACACTAAAGTTTTCGCCGAAAATACCTTAGTGTTTTCGGCGAAAATTCCAGCACAAATCGACTGATGCTCATCAAAGGAAGTTTTCGGCGAAAACCCTAAGTTTTCGCCGAGAACAATTGATCCGAAAATCACAGGAGAAAAGCAGCCGGCGGACCATCCATTTACACTAAGATTTTCGGCGAAAATCCTTCAATATTTTCGGCAAAAATATCAGGGTGAATACGGCGGTTTAGGGTTAAGTATAAATACTTAACCGGCGGCCCAAATTAAGGAGAGGAATACACAACATAATTACCAACTAATACCGAACTTCAGAATTCTCTCCAGTTCTGGAGCAGAGAGTTTAGAGTCGGAAGAGCCGGAAAGAGGTCGTGACGCCGTCCCTTCCATCTCGAAGACTCGGAGCTAGGATTGCAGTTTACCAGAGATCGAAGTCTGCCAGAGTCGTCTTAATTAGGTTTTTCAGATTCTTTTCTGTTCTTCCTCTGGATGACGAACTCTTTCTTTGTCTTTGATTCTTTTGTGATAAACATGAGTAGCTAAACTCTTAGAGCTTAGACTAGATGAACCCTAAGTGACCCAGGGCTTTAAAGCGGTCACGGATTGGCGGTGATTAGATTCGAAATTCAATCAGTTTCTCTTTCATGTTTGATTTGTTTTTCATTGTTCATGTTTCTTGTCTGGATTGATCACCTAGATTAGATTCTTGTTAAGCTAAGGATAGAAGCGAACGCTCCCTTACTTTAGAGCATCAAATCGAACAATTAACCTTATAATTGGAGCGTGCCTTTCGTAGGAACTGGTTAGGGTTAATCCACTGCAAGAGTAACTCATAAATCATTAGTAATTCCACCAGTTAAGTTAAGTCGTTGCGAGAGGCGACCGTACCCGGGCGACTAATTAATCTTGGTAGCTAGAACGGATAGAACGAACGTTCACCGGTCTTAAACCTAAGGGTAAGGAGTTATGGTGGTGTCTTAGAATTGATTGAATGAGAATCGAAATCCGCTGATCTATTGATTGCCAATGCTCTGGGAACGAAGGGGGATTCAAAGTCTAAGTTCGTTTGTCATCTCTGTTTTAATCAACCAATTTCCATTCTGTTCGTAGTTTCAATTTTTAATTTTTCTGCATTTCTTAGAATTAGAAGTCGTGGAACTCACACCACGCACGAAGTGCTTAAACCTGAGTAATTTGCTAGCTTATTTGAGTAGTCAATCATTAGAAGGCCCGTGGAATACGATCTACCCTAGCTTGTTAGCTTTGTTAGTGATTTGTTTGAACCCGCACAACGATCTTAGGTTCACCAATGACACTCGATTTAACGTGATTTTCAGCCCCATTTAAGCGACATTTCATGCCCCTTTGATGCCATTTTGATGAGTATTTGGTGAAAATGTGTTTATTATGTAATTTTAGGCTCCTAGTGCGTACATTGTCCATTTCTTGGCTATTTTTACCCTTTTTTGAGCTTTTATGTTGAGCGCCCAGGTTACCACATTATAGAGGACTCTCTAACGAGTCTAGTGCTTCAAAAGGGAACCAAATTGGAGTTCAAACGAGCGGGAATAATCGAAACAAGTTGGAATTCTGCCCTGCTCAAAGTGCTGCGTTTTGGAGCTTACACGCCATGTAAGCTCCCCAGACGGGAAAATTGTTCCTTTTCCAACTTGTAAAGTGTTTCTAGGGCTATATATAGACGTTTTAAGGCCAGATTTGAGGAGGATGAATTTTGGTCAATTAGCCACGACTTGAGGATAGATTTGAGAGCCTCCTCGGAGAGCTCAAAGCTAGGAGTTGAAGATCGAAAAGATTGAAGCTTCGCCAGAGTCATCGGAATTAGGTTTTTCAGTTCTTATCTGTTCTTTGTTTGTATGATGATCTTCTTTGTTGTCTTTGATTCTTATGTTATCGTTATGAGTAGCTAAACTCGTAGAGCTTTAGATTAGATGAACCCTAAATGACCCAAGGCTTTAAAGCGGTCACGGATCGGCGGTGATTAGATTCAAAGTTCATTCAGTTTTCTCTTGCATGGTTGTTTTGTGCTTAATTGTTTTACTGTGTTTCTTGTCTAGTTGACGCCTATATTAGTTTTGTTGTTCTTGTGTTTCTCTCCTGGTTGGTCACCTAGATTAGGTTTGTGCAAGTTAGGGTTAGTCACTAGACAGCTTCCTTACTTTAGCGCATAAACTTATCTTCCTTGATCACCTAGTTTAGATTCTTGTTAAGCTAAGGATAGTAGCGAATGTTCGCCTCACTTTAGATTATCAATTCAACCAATTAACCTATTCATTAGAGTGTGCTTTTCGTAGGAACCAGTTAGGGTTAATCCGCTTTAAGAGTAACTCATGAATCACTAGTAATTGCACCAGTTAGTTTTGTCGTCGCAAGAAGCGACCGTATTCGGGTGACTAATTAATCTTGGTAGTTAGATCGGATAGAGCGAACGTTTGCCAGTCTTAAAGCTAAGGGTAAGCAGTTATGGGGGTGTTTGAGACCTGAATGAATTAGAATTGGAAATTGCTGGTCTTGTGATCGCCAATGCTCTGGTGATCTTCGGAAGATTCGAAGTCTAGCTCGTCTATCTTCCTGTTAGTCAAAATTTTATTATTTTCTGTCTTTTATTTTTCTTTGTTTATTAGATTAGAAGTCGTGGAACTCACACCACGCACAACGTGTTTAAACTTGAATAATTTGCCAACATATTTGAGTAGAAAATAAGAAGAGACCTCGAGTAGAATACGATCTAGTCTACCTTGGTAGATTAGTTATTTGATACCGCTAAAACTGCAGCATCAGAAGGAGTACTCGTGGTTGAACTCCTCGAAATGATTGAACGAGATATCCTAGTCCTTCTCATAGGGCATGATTGGAAGCTTCGACTCCTTAAACTTTTTCATTTTCTTCTTGGGCGATCCGCCGTCTCAGAATCAGTCACTGACTCATACTAGCCCTCTCGGAGCGCCCTAAAACCGGAGGTGGAGGAAACTGTTGTCCTTCGCCCCCGCTGTGTCGGGATGACGACAAAGAGGACGATGAGGTAGACGAAGAAGAGGCTAACGTGTCATATGTCTCTTCGGCGCCAGAACCTCTCCCCCTCTCATCGTAGCCTCCAACAGCAGAAGAACCAAAGGGCGAATGGATAAAGGAGTGCTGCCTCCCTCAATGAATAGGGGCGGGCGTGAGAGTAGGACTCTCTACGCTCCTTGGCACGTTCTAGAATCTCGTCTAATAAATCGAAATCTATCGACGAGGAGGACGCGCTCCCCACATACATTTCTCACTCGCCATTGGAAATAAAGAGGACGAAACAAAACTAACACACGGAGCGCAAAGGAAAATAAAAGAAGAAAAAGGTTAGCAACACCTACTTGGCTTAGAGGAAGAGGAGGACTCTGCACCAGAAGGCATGTTTTCAGTAGTGTAAGTGACAGCGGAAAGATACGGGGCAGATGGGCTAATAGGGACACACGGAGTGAAGGCAGGTGCTCTAAAAAAAGTTATGCAAGAGTGGAGTAAGGTGAGAAGACAAAGGGGGTGAAGACCGCTATTTATACTAATGACGTGGGAAAACGAAGAGTCGCCAACAGGCACCCATGCAACATAGATCCCATTCATCGAGTGAACCCCGTATGGAGCTACGTTTGTCAAAAGGGCATGCAAGTCACACCCAATCAGCAAGCACAACCTGGGCATGCTCCCTAGGAGAGGAATCATTTCTCACCTGAAATGAAGAGCCCCCTATCATTTCCCCAATGAGTTGCAACCACCGTCGGCCAGAGAAGCACTATCTCTAGAGGTGGCTGAGCGGTTCACTAGAGAGGCTAAAGCAACCCCGGAGAAACTCACTGGGTGAACTCCTCTTTACCTACGCCCTCAACGCGCGAGCTCCTCGGACCTTCCCAAACAGAACCGCTCTTAGAGTTAAAGCTACTCATAGTATAGCCCAAGGAGCCTTATACTCCTGAGACCATACTAGGGGGAAATTGATGCCCCCATGATCAATTAGAACCGCCCTCGGGATCGTCCTCCCAACCAAAGCTACTCATAGTATCACCCTAGGAGCCTTATACTCTAGAGGCCGTACTAGGGGGAAATTGATGGGCCTCCAGGACAGAACCGCCCTCAGGACCCCAAGCATTCGTAATGCCCTCATGTACGACCTACCCTCACCTTGAGTTGACAGACATGATAGTGGATTAACCCTAATTAGTTCCTACAAAAGGCACACTCCAATGAATAGGTTAATTGTCGATTTGGTGTTTTAAAGTAAGGCAAGCGTTCGCTTCTATCCTTAGCTTAACAAGAATCTAATCTAGGTGATCAATCTAGAAAAGAAACATAAACAACGAAGAACAAACCAAACATGAAAGAGAAAATGATTGAACTTTGAATCTAATCACCGCCGATCCGTGACCGCTTTAAAGCCCTGGTCACTTAGGGTTCATCTAGTCTAAGCTCTACGAGTTTAGCTACTCATGTTCATAACGACAGAATCAAAGACAGAAACAGAGTTCATCATGAAAAGATAGAACATATAGAAACTATAAAACCTAATTAAGATGACTCTGGCAAAGCTTCGTTCTCTGGTAATCTTCAATCCTAGCTCCGAGTCTCCGAGCTGAAGGGATGGCGTCATGATCTCTTCCTTGCTCTTCGAACTCTAAAACTCTGCTCTCTCAAACTCCTTAGGTCTAGAACTCCTAAGAATTCTATTTCTAAAAAAGTATCTTCTTTTGGGCCGCCGGTTTAAGTATTTATACTTAACCCTAAGTCGCCGGATTTTGCCTGGATTTTTTGGCGAAAACTTGATGAGTTTTCGCCGAAAACTTCTTTGTAAATGGAGGCTTCCGTTGGCTGATTCTCCTTTGATTCTGAAGCTCAGAGTTTTCGGCGAGAACTTGACTTCTCGCTGAAAACTTCTTCTTGTCAAGCTCTGCCGATTTCTTCTGGAGTTTTTGCCGAAAATTGTTGTGTAAATCGGGGCAGGATTTGAGTTGGCTTGATCGACTCCTTGGACTGGTTCCGGTGCGGTTCCTCGATGTTTCAATGCCTTAGACACGTCCTTGGCTACTTCATTTGACGGCAAAAACCTGTGCTATCATGAAAACACTAGAAAACCATCAAATAGACCCGAAACGGGCCAAAGTAACACAAATGGTACGAGATAGAGCAGTTGAGTGTATATTCGCTATTCTACCCAAAAAACCATGTCTTAAGCAAGGAAATGTCGCTTAAATGAGGCTGATAATCACGTCAAATCGAGTGTCATCAAAATACCCCACACTTAAGCTTTTGCTTGTCCTCAAGCAAACTGAATAGAACACGCTCACGTTCACAAATGATAAGATCGATTAAATTGAAGTTCAAACATACACAATGAATTATTAGACAGATAATTCCTAGAACAACAAACCTAACATGCATACTGATCAGCCAAACGACCTGGTCTCACTAAAAACTGCACACGACAAGTAATAGTAACCAATTATGCACGAATTTGACCTGACCGACCAGACTCCTCACACAGGAAATTTTAAGTATAAGGGGAACTCTCACTCTCTGTGTTTAAGGACGTGTTTCTGCTCTCAATCATTTTCTGTTACTGAATTCTGTCATAAGTTTGCAATTCGACCACATCTCCACCACTGTGACAACACGAGGAACTAGTCAAGAAGGACTTCCCTGCTAGGATTGTAACGAATTCTACACTACAAGGGTTTATAATGAGATGGACGATGGGAATGTATGATGATGGCTTTGGTGCGGTGTAGCTTTCGACTAAATTCCCTCGAATCTAGCCTATGGCTTCCTACCGTCTAACCAGACACGGGTGGAATAGTGTACGCTCGTCCTATGATACCCTCAAGCAACCGAACACTTTATTTTCTTTTCACACACATTTTTTCTGAATTTTTTTTCTTTTGACTTCGTTCTTCCATATGTAGGGAGAAGAGCGTTATTGAACTAAAAAGTTTGAAACTTTCGAAATTTGGCTTCTTTTCTTCTTTTCTATTTTTTCTTTTGTGCCGATTCTTTCTTTTAGTTGCTAGAGGGGTTTACACGTTTTGACATAATAGCTAAGACCACCTGTTTAATGGCTATAGGCAGGTTACCACAAACCAACTTCCGGTAGGTCAATCTTGAACTACAACCATAGGGGATCAACGGGGAATGAAAGAATGGGGAATGGCATGCCAAGCTCAAGGGTTTAAACCTAATGGATTTAACATTAGGTAGGATATCTGGCTTAGTAGCTGAATCTAGGTGCCCCTATCATTCTAGAACTGTGTCATCGTGTGGTCTCGAATAGGTCTCATGCAAATTCTAACTCATTCAAGCAAACAGAAAACCACTCAAAAAGAATTGAAATTGCAAGTTACGTGCAATGGATCAAAAGCTCACAGTTGGTTTGCTAGTTAGATTCGGTCATTTTCATGCAATCAAGGCGACAAACTACAAGTGTGATTTTAAAAATCTGTTCTGACCAGGCAATTTAGCATCAACGTATACACGTTGGTTCTCAGGTTCTAGGTTAAGCAGTCTAAGCATCATTATGACAGATTGAACAACAACTTAACATCAAAAATAAAGAACCGAGCAATTCTAATGCTAGAGAAACTGGACAGGCACCGCGGAACACACAAAAAACACAATCAAGGGCACTCAAGTTCATGCAAGGTTCTCTAGTATCCTACCCCACACTTAAATTTTTATGTGTCCTCACATGACTAAAACTAGAGTTGAGAGTGGAATACAAGAACCTGGACCGAGATGACGGATGTAGGGGATGAACACGGGTCCTCGAAGCTGAGGGAATCTACCAAAGCGAAGTAGAAGGAGGTAGACCCTAAGTAAAGGGAATCTCGCAAAGTACGTGCAAAACAAAAACAAATGAGATTTAGTGCATGTTCGACAAGATGGTGATGAAGGTCTAACGAGACGGTTCAAATGAGCAGGTAGTTGAGCTCAATCGGAAAAAATATAATAATTTATATATTTAATATCTATATTTATTTTAGGTAGTTTTTATTTTTTTGTTTGAAATATTTGTATTTAATAAAAATATGTTTTCTAATTTACCCTTGATATAATCTAAACCATTAAATCAAAATAGTAATCTAAGGGTTTATATTAATTCAATATTTTGTATTGCGAAATATTACAGTATTCATATGGCGCCAACCTTCCATTCCATGCATAACTAGTTGTTGAAAGTTAAATTTAATACCTACGACATAAGGACCACTATTCATGGGCCCAAGCCTAGTAGTAGGGACCCGCCCAACGTACACATCAGAGTACGACCTCAAAACGGTGAAACCCTAGAGCCATTAGCGTACACATAAGGGTTTCCCCAAAGAATACCTAGGCTACACAGTAGCGGTGCCCAAGAAACGGTCCCATAGAAACCCTAGCTGTAATAAACCTATGGTTTCCCTACAAGCCTGAGGAGTCATCCAATCAGCAAGCGACACGTAGCAACATTGGACACAAACCCCGAGACACTATATTGTGAGGTCTTCCCTCAACATTGAAGACATGACACAATTACTTAGAGGATACGCCTTAAGCTCCGGACGTCTATCAGTACGCTTAAGGCCTCCCTCTCCCAAAACCCTAAGGGGTACCCCTGTACCTCCCTATCTCTGTCTCGTACGCCCTTACCACACTTAGACACATAAACTGTTCATCCTCTTACTTTCTCTTGCATTCTTTGTGAGGCACATTCTGAGCATCTATCGGCGACTGGAGACGAGGCGAGCAACCCACAACCATCAACTTTCCAGGTTGAACCTCATTGTACGCCCTGATTTACATGGGCGAAACAACTGTGGTGCCAGATAGGGGGCTAAACATCACAGTTCTCCACTGCTTAGTGGAAAATGATGTTGGAAGTTACATCGACAATTAAGGCGGGACACACCGGGGGCAGGGAGAGTGCTGACCAACAAACAACTAAGGTAAACGGTGCCAAAAATACCTAACAACGCACATCTAGACAACAACTAATGCTGTTGAATATCCCTCTCATGACCGACATTAACAGAGTCGACATCAAGACGCGGACAAAGGACAAAACCATTCAAGAGACAGATGAACGACGGAGGACCGCTTAGAAGCAGTCCATTTTTCCTCCTAGGAACACTTAACAAACCCTTAGAGGAGACAGATGAACTCATATAGCTTTTTCGTACCCTCCATCACTACCGAAGACCTAGCAAAACAGGTAGCTATACTCCAGAATCGGAATAAGAACATGGCAACCCTAATCCAAGCGCTTTGTGCTTGAGAGAGCTCTGGGCGGGAGTTGTTAGTAGGAGGCTCTCCGTAAGAGATGGCCAACACTGAGGAGATGATTCACCTATTTCTCCCATCATAGAAGGCATGCGAATGACAGATGGCCTTGACGCAACTGCTTGCTAGGGAGCTCCTGGCTGAGAAGTTACCTACTAACTTTTCCCTTCCTCTCATTTGTGTCTACATTGGGGAAAACAGCCCGGGCGACCATCTGGTGACCTTCACTATTGCGATGCAAATGTACAAGGTGATAGACGCAGCGTATTGTAGGGCGTTCGCCAGAACTTTTGGTGCAAACTTGATGGAACCGTCGTTGTGCTGAGCTGGTTCTATCAAATAACTATCAAGCTCAAGAGCTAGGATAGATCGTATTCCACGGGCCTTCAATTGATTGGCTACTTCAGAACTAACAAATTACTCAAGGAAAACACGTTGTGCGTGGTGTGAGTTCCACGACTTCTAATTCTAAGGAATGCAGAAAAATTAAAACAAATTAAGCTAAAGCAGATTGAGAATTAGGGTTTGGAAACAAGAATGACAGACGAACTTAGACTTTGAATCCCCCTTCGTTCCCCAGAGCATTGGCAATCAACAGATCAGCGGATTTCGATTCTTATTCAATCAATTACTAAGACACCACCATAACTCCTTACCCTTAGGTTTAAGACCGGCGAACGTTCGCTCTATCCGTTCTAACTACCAAGATTAACTAGCCGCCCGGGTACGGTCGCCTCTCGCAACGACTTAATTAATTGGTGTAATTACTAGTGATTAATGAGTTACTCTTGCAGTGAATTAACCCTAACCGGTTCCTACGAAAGGCACACTCCAATTATAAGGTTAATTGTTCAATTCGATGTTCTAAAGTAAGGCGAGCGTTCGCTTCTATCCTTAGCTTAACAAGAATCTAATCTAGGTGATCAATCCAGACAAGAAACATGAACAATGAAGAACAAATCAAACATGAAAAAAGAACTGATTGAATTTCGAATCTAATCACCGCCGATCCATGACCGCTTTAAAGCCCTGGTTCACTTAGGGTTCATCTAGTCTAAGCCCTAACGAGTTTAGCTACTCATGATCATTACAAAAGAAACAAAGACAAAGAAAGAGTTCATCATTCAAAGGAAGAACAGAAAAGGATCTGAAAAACCTAATTCCGACGACTCTGACAGACTCCGACCTTCGGTAAGTTACACTCCTAGCTCCGGTTCTCCGAGATGGAAGGGATGGCATCACGATCTCTATCCGGCTCTTCGAACTCCAACTCTTCGCTCCAGAACTTCAGAGAAATCTGATCTCCAAAAGTTGTCTTTTTCGAATTATGAATTGTATCCTCTATCTGTATCCTGGCCGCCGGATTAAGTATAAATACTTAACCCTAGTTGGGCCGGGCTGAGCTGTCATTTTCGCCGAAACTGTAGGAGTAGTTTCGGCGAAAACTCTTGTGTAAATGACCATGATTTCTCTGCCTTGCATTTTCGGTCCGAAGAGCTTAATGGTTTCGCCGAAATCAGTCTTCACTTGGCATCAGCAGATTTGCATTGTTAATTTCGCCGAAACTGTAGGGTCATTTTCGCTGAAACTGTAAGTGTGAATGGCAGATTTTTGGTTTGACTTTGATTGGCTCCTTTGATCGATTCCAGTTCAGTTCCTCGATGTTCCTATGCCTTAGACACGTCCATGGCTACTTTATTTGATGGCAAAAACCTGTGCTTACGCAAAAATACTAGAAAACCATCAAATAGACCCGAAAAGGGCCAAGGTAACACAAATGGCACGAGATAGGGCAATTGATTGAATATTCGTTATTCTACCCTAAAAACAATGTCTTAAGCAAAGAAATGTCGCTTAAATGAGGCTGATAATCACGTCAAATCGAGTGTCATCAAATACCCCACACTTAAGCTTTTGCTTGTCCTCAAGCAAACTGATTAGAAACGCTCATGTTCATAAATGATAAGATAGATTAAATTAGAGCTCAATCAAACACAATGAATTATTAGACAGATTGATCCTAGAACAAGAAACCTAACATGCATATAGATCAGCCAAATTACCTGGTCTCACTAATAAACTGCACACGACAAGTAATTAGCAACCAATTATGCACGAATTTGACCTGACCGACCAGACTCCTCACACAGGATATATATAGTACAATTGGAACTCTCACTCTCTGTGTTTAAGGACGTGTTTCTGCTCTCGATCATTTTCTGTTACCGAATTCTGTCATAGGTTTGCATTTCGACCACATCTCCACCACTGTGACAACACGAATATCTAGTCAAGAAGGACTTCCCTGCTAGGACCGTAATGAAGTCTACACTACTTGGGTTTATAATGAGATGGATGATGGGAATGAATGATGATGGCTTGGTGCGGTGTAGCTTTCGACTAACTTCCCTCAAATCTAATCTATGGCTTCCTACCGTCTAACCAAACACTGGTGGAATAATGAACGCTCGTCCTATGATACCCTCAAGCAACCTAGCACTTATTCTTTTTCTTTACACGATTTTTCTTCTTTTGCTTTCTTTTGAACTTTTCTTTTGACTTCGTTCTTCCATTTTTAGGGAGAAGAACGTTTTATTTGAACTAAACTTTGAACTTTTTCTGATTTTCTTCTTTTCACTATTTTTTTTTTCGAAATTTCTTTCTTTTCTTACTTTACTTTTTTTTTCTTTTTGTGCCGTTTTTCTTTTAGTTGCTAGAGGGGTTTACACGTCTGGACATATTAGCTAAGACCACCTGTTTAATGGCTATAGGCAGGTTACCACAAACCGACTTCCGGTAGGTCAATCTAGAACTACAACCACAGGGGATCAATGGGGAATGAAAGAAAGGGGAAATGGCTGTAATGTATTATCGAACCGAAAGAACAGGCCAAGCTCAAGGGTCTAAACCTAGTGGATTTTATCGTTAAGGTATGCTATCTGGCTTAATAGCTGAATCTAGGTGCCCCTATCCTTCTAGAACTCATGTCATCGTGTGGTCTCGAGTAGGTCTCATGCAAATTCTAACTCATTCAAGTAAACAGAAAACCACTCAGAAAGAATTTAAATTACAAGTTACGTGCAATGGATCAAAAGCTCATAGTTGGTTTGCTAGTCGGATTCGGTCATTTTCATGCAATCAAGGCTACAAACGACAAGTGTGATTTTAAAATTCTGTTCTGACCAGGCAATTTAGCATCAAAGCATACAAGTTGGTTCTCAAGTTCTAGGTTAAGCAGTCTAAGCATCATTATGAAAGGTTGAACAACAACTTAACATCAAAAAATCAAGAACTGAGCCATTCTAATGCTAGAGAGACTGGAATGGAATCACGAGGCACACAAAACACAATCAAGGGCAATCAAGTTCATGCAAGGTTCTCTAGCATCCTACCCCACACTTAAATCGGAATGTGTCCTCACAGGACTAATTCTAGAGTTCAGAGTGGAATGGAAGAACCTGGACCGAGAGGATTGGTGTAGGGGATGAGCACGGGTCCTCGGAGCGGAGATAATCTACCCAAGCGAAGCAAAGGGAATCTCCCAACTGCCTACAAAACAAAAACAAATGAAACATAAAAAGGAAACCGGGACAAGTGCCCCGGATCCACACAGAAAAAAGTTGGACCGAAGTCCGAAAAGAATAAATAAAAAGAAAGGATAAGGAAAAGGACACCACCTGATCATTACTGGTCAGAGGTGTCGGGGTGGGGGAAGTGGAAGTAATCGCCGAGCTGTCGCTGCCACTCCAGCTGTCGCTCATATCGCCGGTCGGCGTGGCGCATGTGTTGTTGCATAATAGTCCACCTAGCCTCTTGAGTGGTGTTGTCGGTGATGCGCCACTCCTGTAGTCGCTCGTACAACTCACCAATGTCCGGGGGGTGGTGTTGCGGCTGGTGAGTATGCGCCGGAAATGGATCTGGAATGCGCGGTGGCGACTGGTGAATGTACCCTGCCTGATGGTGTGGCGAGGGTATATATTCTTGAAACTCAGGCGGCTGCTGCTGCTCCTCAGCATCATCGTCGTCCTCCGGCTCGACCGCAGGTTGGAGTGGAGGATCTCTGCTACATGGGGACTGAGGTCGAGTTCTAAGTCGTACTCGACCGCCAAGTCTCCTCCAACGGTCCGAACTGGATGTCGTGGAATGTGAGGACCATATTCATGGCCGATGCCGAAGGAGAGGATGAGCTGACCGATGAAGTTGCCTCCCAAGAGTTTGCGTGGTTGCTTCTTCCTCTTGGTCCTCAGGCTGAAGATGTGAGCTAGCACCCAGCCGGGGTGGAGAGGGTAGCTCTCTCGGATGGCTCGATGAAGCATGAGCTCCTCCTTAAGGATATGGTGGCGATCCTTATCTCTGACATATAAAAGTGACCTCCGCCAAACCATATGAATAAAGTTATAGAGCGGGTGAGAGAGAGACTTAACTGAGTTGTTCTTCTTGAGGCGATCGCCAGGCACGCCTGTCATGTGGCTCCAGAGGGCGTGCAATGCCTCGTCGTCATCATCCTCGCCCCAACCGAGGTGGTGATCGTGATAGTGCTCGTAGGGGATGCCCAGATGAGCGGCAAACTCATCGTAAGTGAGCTGCCTGTAACCCCACCAAGAAAGAAAGTGATCACCTTCTGGCCCCGTCTCTTCTTATGCTCGTCCAAGTCAAATGTCGCCCAGAACTCCTGGAGAGCAATGTCTGGGAACTCGGCGGCTATGGTGGTCAGCTCTAGGAGACCGGCCGGTGCTAAGGCGTCATGCACGTTCCGGTAGGAATCCTCGTCATGCTCCTGGAGCGACTCCATGGATAAAGGACGCACGTCAGCTCCCCGGATGTGCGCGATCTTCTGGAAGTTCTCAAAGTAGAAGTCCGGAAGACGGGCGATGGTGGGATGGTATCCAGCATGGCGAGGGAGTGCAGGTGGAGGACCCAGAATGGCGGGTGTGACGGGAGCGGCAGCTCCTGAGCTCGAGGCGCCATCAAGGCGTGCCTTAGTCCTGCGCTCAAAAGTGTACCTAAAACCAGAATGAAATCAGATTAGTCGACCAAAACCTTACCCCACACTTAGTAGAGAAACTCAATTTCTCAAGGAAACGAGGGAAACTAAGTGGGGTAAGTAAAGCGGAGTAACCGGTAATCATAGACAATAGAGCACATGTCTTAAGAACAGCTATAATCAGGGAAGCGCAATCAGAGTTCAAAAAGTCAAACCGACATTTTAGAAAGTCAACACTAAGTCATATTGAACCCTAATCATGGCAAGACTATCACAACTTGGAAATTGACGGCATTATACGATTTCAAATGGCGGCACGATAATATGAACAAGAATAAACACTTATGACAGCCAAGATCAATAACAAGTTAACGGCAAACCGACATATCTCACAAGTCAACAAAACAACGAATCAATCGTATGCATAGCAACACATGACCAAATGATATGGAAATTAAGCACGGAACTCCCTAAGCATCCTAGAACGGTTCTATAAGTTCAGTCAATCCTAGTTCACACGAAACAGTCGGCATGCAAAACGAGGTAAATCGAAAAGTCAACCAAAAGTCAACCCCGACGAAATTCAGCAATCCATATGTCAAAAGATTCGTATTGAAAAGTTATGCACTTTACCTTGAAGCCATGGAAGCAAAAACTGAACGGGTTGGGAGGAATCGGTGAAAAACTTTGAAAACTAGGTTTTCGGTGAACTGGGGCTGCAAAGCTCCGATTTGGTTGTTCTAGGGCTTGGTGGGATCGGATTGAGGAGGGGAGTGAGCGGCGGCGGTCGGCGACGGCGGCGGCGGTTGAAACGGTGGGACGGGGGTGAAACGGCGGCGATGGGGGTTTTAAGTGGAGGTCGGTGGCGATTTTAACAGATGGGGGGTTTCGGTGATATGAACGAAAGTGAGATAAGGTGAGAGAGGAGTTGGTCCGAATTTAAAGGATAATTAGGTGAATTTTCAAATCAGTTTCGGCGAAATAGGGGGTGGTTTCGCCGAAACTACTAGTTAAAGGAATGACCGGTTTGAAAAGGCGGTTTCGCCGAAACTGAGCTCAGTTTCGCCGAAAATTTTGGTTGAAGTGGTTTCGCCGAAATCATAAAGTTTTCGAACCGAAAAAGAGAAACAGGAGAAACAGGTTCGAAGTTTGAAAATCAGTTTCGCCGAAAACACTGGTAGTTTCGCCGAAAATTTTGGTTGTTCGGGTTTAAAATATTTTCGCAAATCAGGCCAACTTCAGAAAATCACCGTTAAATCCAGAAAAATCGGAACGACCTCAATCAACTTGTAACTGACTCTATGACATGCAGACTCTAACGAAAAATAAGAACACAAACAGACTGACACTTTTGGCTCTCCCGAACCGACTCTAAAATACCAAGGTGAAACAAAATAAAACTGACTCTAGCCGTGGGTTGCCTCCCACGAAGCGCTCTTTTATTAACGTCCTTGAGCTGGACGATACCTGGAGGTATTAGGAGACATCCCAACTAAGATTCTCCTTCACGCTAGCATCGGAGTTCATGAAGTACAGCTTCGGGACTTCTCCGGTAAACGTGAATTTCTTCCCGTTTGCATGCAAAAGCTTGGTACGTTCGTCGGGAAGATGATCAACAAACTTGAATGGTCCGAACAGCTCTCTAGAGGGATCATCCTTCTTGAGTATGACGATGGAAGGAATGAGGACTATTGGCTTCTTTTATCTTCCGTCTTCGGCTTGGTATCACCAGGATCGGTGATCGTTAGTATTTCCTTAGGAGATGCTTTCGGCTTCTCCCTCCATACTTGTTCCGGTGCCGGTTTCTCGGAACGAATTGGCGGTGCAGCTGGCTCGGTGGAGGGTGGTAGAGCTTTTGGTCTCCAAACCATTTGAACCTGCTTCTCCTTGTGATTCTTCCTCCTTGATCTACCCGACTCCTTGTGTGGCGGTTTTGAAGAGGCTTGCAGTTCCTTCTTCTTTTGTGGCTTCTGAAGCGAGGCTTCTGGCTTCTTCCTTATAACCTGCTTAATACTTGCAGCAACAACTGATCTAGAGACACTGGAAGAAGCATTATACGGAGTTGACCGGAGTCAACTCCACAGTTTCGACAGCAAGGCAGTGAGATTCTTCATTCCTAAAGCCATGTTTCATGTCATCTTTAAGACTGGAAGTTTTTCGTTTCTTTACCAATTCTTAAAGTCAAAGAACCATTAGGAACGTTAATATTCATTCCAGTAGTAGCCATGAAACGGTCGACCTGATAAGGATTGTAGAATCATCGGTACTAGTATCCATAATCACATAGTCAGCTAAAAACGTGAACGGACCACATTTAGTAACAACGTCTTTGATTTCTCCCTTAGGGGTTTTAAGCGATCTACCAGCAAAGACGAGTTGCATACTGGGCGGTTCAAGGTCTCCTAGTTTTAATCTTTCATATAGACTCATAGGCATAACATTCACAGATGCTCCTAGATCAACTAAGCAACGTTCAATTTCAACATCATTGATGACCAAAGGCAAAGTAAAAGAACCAGGATTAGATAACTTAGCTGGATATGGAGAGACGGGTGTCTTAGCACGAATGTCAGGGTATCCTTCTTGTTCCCCTTCATGCCAGTCTCGATCCTTGCGTTTGGCAGCAATGCTCTAGGAAAAGGAGGTTTCACACGTATGGTGCAAGAGGAGGGTCATCCTTAGGCGTTGGTTTCTGTTCCTCTTCTTCCTTTTCTTCCGGAGTTTCAGCGATCCTGCGTAAAACAGAAAAAGCATCAGCAATTAAGTTCGGAAGTTTTCGAGCAGTTACCATTTTACCTGTTCTTTTCTCGGGTTTGGCTCTGTCTGGCTTGGAAGCTGGCCAAATGGTCGACCAGATGCTAGCATGCTCGAGATGTTGTTCACGACTTGCTCAATCCGTTGTCCAGATGCTATCTGTTCTTGATTGAGAAGAGCTTGAGCCTTGAACTGACTGTCATGATCATCGAGTCTTGTGATGATCTGGCTGAGCTTCTTATCCAGGTCACTGACATTGTTCTCTATTTGCTGCTGCTGTCCTGGATAGGTATTATTGAAGTATTGGTTCTGGCGATTGCCAGGAGCAGTTCCATAGTTACCCGGATTGCGATGCGGCGGCTGGTAGACACCTGCCGGCGGATGATTAGGCTTCTGATCCTGAGCTGGAATAGCCGGGCGGTTGTTCTGGTTCTGGTTATGATTGGCGCCAGCATTGTAGGGAGGTCTGTCTTGATAGGTCCCTTGCTGTCTGAAGTTACGGTAACCAACATAACCGTTCTGATTATTGACGAAGCCTTGTTGAATAAATTTACCTCTTCGGCAACCAGATTTCTGCTTTACCAAAATTCTGACAACGGCCTCCGTTATGTGCGCAAGCTCCACACCACTCGCAATCGGCAACATAGACAGAAGCTGCCGGTGGCTTGATTGGTGTGGTAGACTTCTTCAAATGCTTCTCTACCTCTGCCTTGATAGCTGCTTCGAAAATCTAGCTTGCTCCTCGACCCTTCATATTGTCGCTCCCAGTTCCTTGACTTGGAGGCACATTTGCGAAGTGCAGAAGAGCAGCTTCAGGGGTGAGTGTAGTGCAATCCCCTTCAGCTAGAGAATTGACCCACTTGGCAGATTCTTCTCGAAGTCCTCGAGAGAAGATTTCAGCTAACTGTCTCTGCTCAGAATCCGTGATGAGGGCAGGTGTAGAGGAGTTCTTGAAACCGATTCCAAGTATCATATAAACTTTCTCCTTCTTTCTGGGAGAATCTAGCGATGCTGTCCTTGATGGCGGTTGTTCTGGCCGGAGGGAAGTATTCTTCAACAAAGTCCTGAGCCAGAGTATCCCAGTTAGTGTAGTAGCCAGGTGTTTGCCAGTAAGCCACCTCTTAGCAGCGCCTTTCAAAGAGAACGAGAAAGCTCTCAGACAAAGAGTGTTTTTGTCGAGGTTTCCATTTTTAAAAGTACTGCAGAGATCAAGGAAGTCTGCAAGATGAGTGCACGGATTGTCTAGGGGCCTGCCTTCAAACTGTAAATCCCTAGAGATCATGGTCAAGAATGGAATTTTGATCTCATAGTCAGGATCTCCTTCAATGCGCGGAACGGCAATGGCAGATCGAACGCTAGTCGCGCTCGGCTTGTTATAGTCTGCTAGACTTTTCTGTGCAGGTGGTGGTGGCGGCGGTTGATCGCCGTTTGGTGGTAATCTATCGGTCATGGTGGGAGATGGAGGCGGTGAAAGTGACTCGGTGTATGAAGCAGATGACGAGTGTGGTGAAGACGGAGATGAGGAACTCTCCTTCGGTTCCTCGATCTTGATCGGAGTGATGAATGGATTGGATCTGCCTTCCTTCAGAATCTGTGATCGTAGAGGTGTAGCAGAACTGCCTGGATTCCCTGCAATCTTAGCCTGTTCGGTCTGAGAGCGAGTCCAAGGACGGTGAGGCATACACCTGTAAACCTACAGATAACAAAGATAAACAAAACCAGTGTAAAATCGAAGTGGATGGAAAAAATGAACAATGGAAAATAGAAGAATAAATTGCCAGATCTTCTTTCAACAATCAAAAGAAGTCCCCGGCAACGGCGCCAATTTGATGGAACCGTCGTTGTGCTGAGCTGGTT
Source organism: Linum lewisii (assembly GCA_034768395.1). NCBI lineage: Eukaryota > Viridiplantae > Streptophyta > Magnoliopsida > Malpighiales > Linaceae > Linum > Linum lewisii. The sequence goes on along the minus strand of CM068301.1, from coordinate 28,188,826 downwards.
CTATCAAATAACTATCAAGCTCAAGAGCTAGGATAGATCGTATTCCACGGGCCTTCAATTGATTGGCTACTTCAGAACTAACAAATTACTCAAGGAAAACACGTTGTGCGTGGTGTGAGTTCCACGACTTCTAATTCTAAGGAATGCAGAAAAATTAAAACAAATTAAGCTAAAGCAGATTGAGAATTAGGGTTTGGAAACAAGAATGACAGACGAACTTAGACTTTGAATCCCCCTTCGTTCCCAGAGCATTGGCAATCAACAGATCAGCGGATTTTGATTCTTATTCAATCAATTACTAAGACACCACCATAACTCCTTACCCTTAGGTTTAAGATCCGGCGAACGTTCGCTCTATCCGTTCTAACTACCAAGATTAACTAGCCGCCCGGGTACGGTCGCCTCTCGCAACGACTTAATTAATTGGTGTAATTACTAGTGATTAATGAGTTACTCTTGCAGTGAATTAACCCTAACCGGTTCCTACGAAAGGCACACTCCAATTATAAGGTTAATTGTTCAATTCGATGTTCTAAAGTAAGGCGAGCGTTCGCTTCTATCCTTAGCTTAACAAGAATCTAATCTAGGTGATCAATCCAGACAAGAAACATGAACAATGAAGAACAAATCAAACATGAAAAAAGAACTGATTGAATTTCGAATCTAATCACCGCCGATCCGTGACCGCTTTAAAGCCCTGGGTCACTTAGGGTTCATCTAGTCTAAGCCCTAACGAGTTTAGCTACTCATGATCATTACAAAAGAAACAAAGACAAAGAAAGAGTTCATCATTCAAAGGAAGAACAGAAAAGGATCTGAAAAACCTAATTCCGACGACTCTGACAGACTCCGACCTTCGGTAAGTTACACTCCTAGCTCCGGTTCTCCGAGATGGAAGGGATGGCGTCACGATCTCTATCCGGCTCTTCGAACTCCAACTCTTCGCTCCAGAACTTCAGAGAAATCTGATCTCCAAAAGTTGTCTTTTTTGAATTATGAATTGTATCCTCTATCTGTATCCTGGCCGCCGGATTAAGTATAAATACTTAACCCTAGTTGGGCCAGGCTGAGCTGTCATTTTCGCCAAAACTGTAGGAGTATTTTCGGTGAAAACTCTTGTGTAAATGACCATGATTTCTCTGCCTTGCATTTTCGGTCCGAAGAGCTTAATGGTTTCGCCGAAATCAGTCTTCACTTGGCATCAGCTGATTTGCATTGTTAATTTCGCCGAAACTGTAGGGTCATTTTCGCCGAAACTGTAAGTGTGAATGGCAGATTTTCGGTTTGACTTTGATTGGCTCTTTTGATCGATTCCGGTTCAGTTCCTCGATGTTCCTATGCCTTAGACACGTCCATGGCTACTTTATTTGACGGCAAAAACCTGTGCTTACGCAAAAATACTAGAAAACCATCAAATAGACCCGAAAAGGGCCAAGGTAACACAAATGGCACGAGATAGGGCAATTGATTGAATATTCGTTATTCTACCCTAAAAACAATGTCTTAAGCAAAGAAATGTCGCTTAAATGTGGCTGATAATCACGTCAAATCGAGTGTCATCAAAACTCTTTGCAGTGGTATAAGGCATTTGCCAGAAGGCATCATCAAGATCTGCGATGACTTTGCAAGGCTTTTCTTGGCGAAATTCTCCAACCAAAGGGCGATTAAAGACAACATGTCAATTTTCTAGAATCTTAAGCAAGGGAAGAATGAGTCGCTCAAAGACAACTATGAGAAGTGGTCAAGGGCCATGACCTCGGTGGCCGACGTCACTCTACCAAGAGCTGTCAAATGGGTAGGTTGGTCGAGCCACGAGTCGGGTTGGTTAGGTTTTGAGTTCGTTAGGTCTCGGGTTCCTCGGATCACGGGTTCGTTGGGTTGCGGGTTTGTCAGGTTGAGGTTTTGTTAGGTTGCGAGTTTGTCGGGTCGCGGATTAATCGAGTTTTGGACCGAGCGGGTCTCAAGTTGGCTCGGGTTGCCCATGGGGTCACGAGCTATTTGCAAAAAATAAAATAAAGAATGATATAATAATTTATTTATCTAGTAAAACATGAAATTTATATATGTGACAATATACTCATAGTTCTTATAGATATATGAAAAATGAGAATTAAAAGTTGAAACGAGTTTTACATTTACAAAAATTTAAATATAAAAACATTTAGAGTAATGATTGAGGTAATAACTTTATAGTACTTGTGTATTATCAATAGACTAATTATATATTTGGATGCTTTTCGAAAAAAAAAAATTATATATTTGGATGAAAACATCCAATTAAAAAATATTACTAATTTTAGAAAATTACATATAGTTATAACAATTAAAATAAACTTGAATAAAATTACTGTGAGTCTAAGGTTTAAGTAGACCTGCCAAATCGGGGTCCATGTTGATTTGGAAGGGTCACTACAGGTTGTGAGTTATTTCGAGCTGGGTAATTCAGGTCACGAGGTTTTATATTTTATAATTGACCTTAACCCTAAACTTTCGGGGTCAGATTGTGGGTTCTTTCGGGTTACAAGCGCTTTGAGTCATAAAAAAATATAAGCATCATTATCACAAAATTATTAAACCAAGTATACTCAAATTAGACCAAATTAAGTTAAACCAATCTTGTCAAGACCGGACCGGACTTCGAACTAGTACAATGACAGGTTCAAGGGTTTAAGGTCCGACAGTGATTAAACCGTAAAACTCGGTGTATTAAACTGATGACATGATTATAAATTTTATCTATGACTTTTAGAAACATATATGATATTATTAGCAATTTTCTATAATATAAGTATCAAAATGTAAAATCCCATACACACACATATATATACTTTTCTAGCATTTTAAAACCAAAAGATGAAAAATCCCCTACTGCGCCGTCCTCTTCTCTTTGCCCCCTGCTGCGACGTCCTCTTCTCTTTCCCCTTTCTTCTATTTCCCCTCTTCTTACTTTTATTTAGCTATTTGGAGGCTGAACCTCTGCCTGTTTCTTTTCCCTCTTTTTCATTCTCATGGGTTTTAAAGAATAGTCATTGAAAGGTGGAGGATGAGTTGATAGAGGAGTTGGCTGATGGAGGCGTCATTTTTTGTGTAGGAAGACAACCTCTAATTCAGAGGAGGGTTGGTGGAAGAGAGATGATGGGTGTCGTTTTTCGTGGAGAAAAAGAAGATGCGAGTGTGATGATTATAAGCGAAGGTCACTGTTTTGTGAAGAATAAGATTAATAAATAGGATTCCCCTCTCACTTTTCAGATTTCAGAATACTTTTAACTAATATATAATTAAAAATGACAATGTTTGGTACGTACCCGCGACCCGAATCGTAGTTCCCAGAAAAATAAGGCAATTGGACCGATGGTGATTTCTAGTCAAACTGGACCGGCTTGAGCTCCGATTCCCGGGTTTACCGATAAGACCGGTCGTGCTGGTCCGGTTTAGATAACACCAAGTTAAACTAATAAATAAAGAATGTAAGACGTAGAAATGTGTATAGAATAATGGTTTATAGCCTAAAAACATGTATAGAAATACATATTAGTAATGTAACTTATAGAAAACGAACTTGAAATGATGATGTAAGATCATGTATGAGAATGACAAAAGTAATTATGTAACATAATTTCACACCCAAATATGCACTATATTATGATTTTGTGAAAAAATTACAACTAATAATGTTGTTAATAACGACATCAATGATTTTTAGTCACATTAGACATGACGTATTGGTGAGTTTTTGTATTACCAATCGGACTAGTAAAAAGTGTAATAACTTGATAGATACGTAATTGAACCTTATAACCATTGAACATTTTTAATCTGTTTTATGATTGGTCTAATCTAGATACATTGGTTTATAGTGTAGAGTTTAAAGTTTAACATTTAGAGTTTATGGTTTGAAGATACTAGTAAATATGATGTGTTACATATGTTTATTGATCAAATACTAATTAATAGTTTAGTATGAGGGTTAATATTTCCGAAAACCCTAAACTTTGCCAATATATAATAAAAAAGCGCTAAGTTTATAAAACCCCAAATCTATCCCGAACTTAACTCCGTTAGTCCTTATTTGTAAATTTTTAAACATTTTGAACCAAGTGGCTAACGGAATTAAATTTTAAGTTTTTTGTCTTCTAGAAATAGTAACCAAGTTTGCCCACATTGCATGTTTGACCCTGTTAAATTTTCCTCCTTTCAAATCCTCCCAAGAAAACATCTCCGTTTATCTCCATCTTCTTCCTTCCGCTAATCCATCTCCGTCTTGTTCCCACCAATCCCTAGATTAGTCTTGTCCCCATCAAATTCTTTCTAAACACCCGACTCGGAAGCCGGTCACCGGAGCTCGTTCTACGGCCACCCATCATAACCTCAGACCAAAGCTCAATGTTGCCATCTTTGCTGCAGAACACCTGGTTCCATGAGCTGCAATCTTGGAACCAACTCCTTCCTTCTTCACATTCCCTACATTCCTCTCATCACCAAGGCAAACCCACTTGGTTCAAGAATAAGAATCATCTTCATCATTTCCAAGCTTCCTTAAATCCTACATAGAACACTTCCCCTGAGCTTTCTCCAACTTTGAACACTGCAGATAAAGAATCAGAAACTGTTATATAAGCAAAACAGTCGACTTTCTCCTTCAGTTCCCATACCACATTCCCTGACCTTATATCCCATAGCTTAATGTTACCTAATCTACGAGAAGGACCCGAATGTGACCCGGAATGGCTGAATCCAGATTAGCTCCGTAGATCTCGTAGTGGCCAATCTCTGTAACAGGCTTGAATGTCTCAATATCATACCATGATGCAATTCGAGTTCCTTCTGCTGGATTCAAAGCTGGTTAGCAGCAGACCAGGAGACGCCCCGATTGCCTAAACCGTCGACCGGGATTTCAGCACGTTTTCCCAATTTAAGGTTTCCTTCAGGAACCCCCTTTCCATATCGAGGATCTGCAATCCAGAGAAATCAGTAGCTCCCGCAGCTGCCAATGAAGGTGAAATCGCAAGTAACGAATCAATCATTGTGAATTGAGTCAGAATTGTTGCTTTCTTCTTCAACGACCAATCAAAGCTCGTGATCTTGCTTCCGTGAGTGACGTGTAGGGTTCCGACGGTGTCGTGGCGATTGAGGAGGGAGAATTCCGGCCATTGAACGGCAGAAGCATCGACTTCTCGAGATTAAACGCCTCGAATTCGACCAAATCCTCGATGTCGAAGGCTTTCGCCTTCGATGAAAGATTTCCGGTTCATAGGAGGGAAAGCAAGACGGAGAAGAGCTCTGGATCCCTGTAGATGAAGCGAGGGCCGATATGATTATAATTGGAAAGCTGAGAGAAGAGCGAATTGGGGCCGGCGAGGGATAGGGTTTGTTTCGTCGTTGCGAAGATTTGGCCGCCGACGTTGATCGTCAAGATGTCGGAGATGGTTGATTGCCTTGCGGAAGCTGTGGAATAAACTTAACAGGGTCAAACATGTAATGTGGACGGAGATGGTTTCTTGGGAGGATTTGAAAGAAGGAAAATTTAACAGTGTCAAACATGCAATATGGGCAAACTTGGTTACTATTTCTAGAAGACAAAAAACTTAAAAATTAATTCTGTTAGCCACTTGGTTTAAAATGTTTAAAATTTTACAAACAAGGACTAACGGCGTTAAGTACATGATAAATTTGGGGTTTTTTAAACTTAGAGCTTTTTTATTATATATTGCCAAAGTTTAGGGTTTTTGGAAATATTAACCCTTGAACTTTTTATAATTTTATAGTATAATTTTATAATTTTAATAATAATAACTAAAAAAAGGAGGAAAAAATGAAAGATAAGATAAAAAATGAGAGATGGAAAGTGGCGAGAAATTGAAAATAGAATAAAAAAAGAGGGAAATAAAAAAAAGGAAAAAAGTGAGAAATAGAAAGTAGAGGAAAAAGAGTGGAAAATAGAAAAGAAGAGGAGAAAAAATCAGTGTTGTTTAAACTGGACTAGACCGACCGATCTGACTGGAAAAAACTGGGATCCGAAGCACAACTGGGTTCGGTTTGTGCATATTCTAGCACAGGCTTAATTAAGCTGTTTGAACTGGTCGAGCCGGGAAAATCAGAGAAACTGATCGACCTGTTCAAAGTGGTTTCATTAGCTAGAAAATGACCCGTTTCATTTTAGTTACAAAGAAATTAAAAAAATACTTCGCTAACATCACCGACACTAATATTCTTTTGCACATCTCGCTGATGAGCAGTGGTCGACCCTCTTTTTGTTCCATCGGCCGGTAGTCGGAGCCTCATCAATCGTGGATCTTCGTTAAGATACGGGTATGACCATTGATATTTTCAATTCTTTCACTATTATGCAAAGGGTTTATTTTGGAAGAAACAAGAAAATGGGGATTTTATTGATGGAGGTTGATAGATGAAGAAGATAAGATGATGAATGATGATGGAGAATGGAGATTGATTGGGCAAATTATAGGTAGCCTAGGTTAGGGTTTTCTTTAATTTATATAAATGGCAAATTACAATTGAAACATAAATTATTAATTTAGTACATTTTAATACCCTAAGTATATATAATGACATAATTTTGTTAAAAGAATAACGTGACAGGTTTTACACCAGTTTTTATGGTCCAATCCCAATCAAACTTTAAACCTTTGAACCATTCGTTGGACCGGTTCGATAATCAGTCCATTCTACCAACATTAGAAGAAAGAGGACGAAAATGGAAAAGAAGAGGGAAAATATGGAAAGTGAATATGTGATTCCTTTATTAAATGTTTCTTTACACATGATGACAATCATATGATCAATATATATACATATATATATATATATATAAAATAAAATAAAATGTTACATTTTAATTAGAATTTTCATACAGGTCTATTAAACATGTGTGTATCTAATAAGGTCAATCAGGTTATTCGGGTTGGGCGGGAGGGTTGCGGTTTAGTAGGGTCATGGGTTAGTTGGGTTACATGTTAGTCGGGTTGTGGGTTCATCAGATTGGATGTTAGTCGGGTCATGGGTTATTCGGGTTGCGGATTCATCGGGTTGCGAATTGGTTGGGCTACGAGTTGTTGACGTTTTAGTAAGTCGGGCCATGGGCTGGGCTAGGCAGTTTATCGGGTCGGGCCAGCATTATGTCAGCTCTAACTCTGCCCATGGCCATCCAGCACATCAAATCCACCACAGCGAATGTGGAGCTGATGAAGTCTATTTCATGGGTGAAGCCTAAGTCCCACTCTGATGTGAACCGCTACAACCGTGGGCAGACGACCCTTGAACACCGCAAGTTGATTATCGTGCAACGAGGTAGAACCGTTGGGAACCGGGGATGGAGAGGACTTTGACCCGCTAGCTATATAAGAGCTAGGAACCAGAAGTATCAAGTCGTAGACGCCACTTCAGAAGATGGATGCTTCTGACGATAAGTCGATCCTTAAGCAATGCAACAACGAGCAAAGGCTTGAAGGGAAGAGAACATATGATCAAACATAATTTTATTGATTTCAAAAGTTGTGTCTTACAAGGGTGGTCGGCGGCCTCCTTATATAGGTAAAGGAAAAAGCTCTCCTCCCTAAAGACTACTTCCTAAATAAGAATAAAATAAAGACTCCTAATCCTAATTAGGGTGCTAACACGCCTAAATAATCCGACTAAAAAGGAATAAAATATAAAATAATAGTTGAAGTCTTTAATGTTGAATCAAAGACCTAATTAGGTCAAAACCCTAATAGCGGTGATCAGCAATTTTGGGCCGGTTGAGCTTCGGTGGCGGCCCGGCGGGCTTTGCTCGGTCGGGCTCCGGCTGGCTTCGGTGGCGGCCTGGCAGGCTTTGCTCGGTCGGCTCCGGCTGGTCTTGGCCTTGGCTCGAGGCTTCAGTGTTCCTGCTCAGGTCCTGCTCCGGGTGTGTCCTGATGTCTTTGTGAATCTCCAAGAGGGTGTAGCCTTCCTTGATGAATCGATCAGCATCCTCTTGATGCCCTTCTTTACTCCAGGACTCTATGTAAGCGTTAAGTTTTTCTCAGAAGGCCTTGGTTTGGCTTCGTGTAAATGGAGGCTCAGGGCTGGTACTAGGGCAGCTGGGCCGGGTCATATCATCCCCCTCTTCTTGCCTTGGATTTGTCACCAAATCCATCTTGGGTTCTCTTCTAGCACTCATCACCCTCTTCCAAACTTCAGTAATTTTATTGGCCATGGTCGAGGAAGACTCAGCATCAGCTTCAGGCCGGGGAGTGTCACTTGAATCAGTGATGGACCAAGGCTCGGGTCCTTCAGTGCTTTCTTCTTCAGTCTCCATAGCTTCTTCTCCTGAAAAACTATCAACAATAATGTTAAGGCTTGGAGAAGTGTCCGGTGAAAGTTTCTCACTCATTTCCACATCCGGGTCCGCATCCGGATCTTCTTCGCTCGTGGCAGCCTTAAAATCCGTTGGGAGGTGATCTCCCATTGAATCTTGGGTGCACAGGGGACCATCGGTGAGGCGTCGGGTCGAGGCACTGGAGTGCCGGAGGCGCCGGGGGTAGGCCAGGGCACGTCAGGCAGTATGGTGGCGCCGGGCATTGGGGAGGCGGCGGCGGCGGGCAGTGGGAAGGCAGCGGCGGTGGGCAGTAGGGAGGCGGCGGCGGCGGCCAGTGGGGAGGCGGCGGCGGCGGCAGTGGGCGCGGCGGCGGCCATGGGGAGGCGGCGTCGGTCATCATCGCGTCGGAATAGTTGGGGTCGGGTAGGACTGGGACGGAGCGGCGGGCAGAGACGCGCCGGACTCGTTAGGTAGTGATCTGTCGGGGGCACGTAAGGTGGTGATGCCCGCGGGGCGTCGGGCAGCAACAGGTCGGGGCCGGGTGATGGGGCGGCCGGGGCCTGGTCGGGCAGAGTGGTGCCGGGTGCTGGGGCGCTCGGACTGGTCAGGGCGGGCGAGTTGGTATCAGGGCCGAGTGCTGGGGTGTCGGGGCCTGGTCGGGGAGCACCGGGACTGGGTGCTGCTGGGGCGCCGAGGCTGGCGGGCAGCGCCAGTCGGGGTCGGGGCCGAACGCTGGGGCGCCGGGGCCTGGTCGGGCAGTGCCGAGGCTGGGCGTCAGGGCTGGTCAGGCCCGGTCGGGCAGCACCGGGGCTGGGTGCCGGGGTGCCGGGTGCTAGGGTTTTAGAGATTAACCCTGCAAACTTTTCAAGTCCTTCTGGCTTAACTTCTTCTCCCTCATCTGATTCTTCTTCTTCTTCCTTCTTCTCCTCTTCTTCATCATCTGTCTCGATTCCTCCTTCTCTTACCACCATCGTCCGTTGGTTAGGGCAGTCCCTTGAGATATGTCCTCTACCTTGACACTTAAAGCATACAATTCCACTAGGACGTGGGTTAGAATTCTGAACCTTAGAAGTAGGTTGGGCAGATGTTATAGGTGGTGTCGAATCCCTAGGGTTAGGGTTTGACCGTGAGCTTGAGCCTCGGGGCTGTTCGGGCTTCCATGGGGCTTGGCTTGCATTCAAGCCTCCTCTCCACGGGGCATTGGTGGCTCTTCTCGTGTAGCCCCTCTTCATCTCTCTCTCCACACGGTTGGCTAGGGCCTTGAGATCCTCGTAGTCAACATAGTTAAGTATGTTAACTTGATGCATGATCTCGGGGTGTAGCCCACCCACAAACTGGGCTATCTTTGCTTCGGGTTCTTCTCGGAGGTCGAGTCTGGCTACCAACATCTCTATCTCCTTGGTGTATTGCTCCACATACATGGTGCCTTGCTTTAAGTTCCGGAGGGAGGTGTGTAGGTCTCGGATATAGGTACCAGGAACGAACTTCTTCCTCATTATTCTTTTGAGGTCTCACCACGACTCGATGGGGTCTTCCTCATCTCTTTGAATCCGGCTCTTGAATTGGCTCCACCATAGAGCAGCATAGTCAGTAAATTCAAGGGTGGCGAGGATTACCTTCTTTCGTTCAGAGTAGTGGTGGCACTCGAGGAAGTCCTCCATACTTCTCTCCCAATCCAAGTATTCGTCGGCATTGTACTTGCCGGCAAACTTGAGCACGGTGAGCTTGAGGTTGCTCAAATCATCATCAATCTCCTGAGCTAGCCTTCGAGCTCTTTGGTTTAGGCCTTCAGGGCTGTCCTCTCGGCGCTCATCTCGTCCTCTCCCGGCTTGAAGCCTGGCTAGGGTTTCTTGGACGGCGGCTAGGGTAGCTCCAAGATTCTGAAGGTGGCCTTCCATGTTGGCTAATCTCTCGTCTGCCATGGTTAGTACTAGCATACGGAAGCAATTTTCTATCCCCACTTCTTAGAAATAAACTTACAACAAAAGAAAATAACGTGGCAAGGGTGGCCTTGCTTTCATTTCTTTTTCTTAACCTCAATTTTGTTGATGGTATGATGGCCACCAATTTTCTCTTGCCTTACAACTCGAAACTAAAAACAAGAACTGAAATAGAAGGGAATTTTCGAAACTATTTTCTAAAAAGCAGTAAAGGATATAAATCCAGGTAAACCCGGAGACTGGGATAGATTGTGGTCCGTGAGCTGAACCGTGCTCTGATACCAACTGATGTGAACCGCTGCAACCTTGGGCAGACGACCCTTGAACACCGCAAGTTAATTATCATGCAACGAGGTAGAACCGTCGGGAACCGGGGATGGAGAGGACTTTGACCCGCTAGCTATATAACAGCTAGGAACCAGAAGTATCAAGTCATAGACGCCACTTCAGAAGATGGATGCTTCTGACGATAAGTCAAAAGTTGTGTCTTAAAAGGGGTGGCTGACGGACTCCTTATATAGGTGAAGGAACAAGCTCTCCTCCCTAAAGACTACTTCCTAAATAAGAATAAAATAAAGACTCCTAATCCTAATTAGCCCTAACACGCCTAAACAATCCGACTAAAAAGGAATAAAACATAAAATAATAGTTGAAGTCTTTAATGTTGAATAAAATACCTAATTAGGTCAAAACCCTAATCCGGCGGTGATCGGCGGTTTTGGGCCGGTTGGGCTTCGGTGGCGTGGGTCGGTTGAGCTTCGGTGGCGGTCCGGCGGGCTTTGCTCGGTCAACTCCGGCTGGTCTTGGCCTTGGCTCGAGGCTTTAGTGTTCCTGCTCGGGCCCTACTCCGGGTGTGTCTTGATGTCTTTGTGAATCTCCAAGAGGGTGTAGCCTTCCTTGATGAATCGATCAGCATCCTCTTCATGCCCTTCTTTACTCCAGGACTCTATATAAGCGTTAAGTTTCTCTCAGAAGGCCCTAGTCTGGCTTCGTGTAAATGGGGGCTCAGGGCCGGTCCAGGGTTTGTTGGGCTCATCACACTCAGACGTAGAGTCTAAAATATAAAAGTGTATCGAAGTGGAGGAAAGTGAGGATGCCTTAAGGGAAGATAATCCGGAGCACCTGGAGGATTCCGACTGTTGCCACTCATCATACCAAAATCTCAAAAAAGAATGAAAGGCGTGATGACAATATCGACCAAAGAAACCATGAAGGGCAGTCAGGCCATTAACAGCCCAAGTACACCAGCTTGATAGAGCCTCGACGCAAATTGTTGGCCTTAATGGTTCAGAAGAAGTATGACATCCATTGGCCCGAGCCGCTGAAGGGTGGGAAGAAGAAGAGAGACTCCCCTAGGTATTGAGAGTTCCACAAGCAACCTAGTCACTAGACGGACGACTGCCATGAGTTGAACATAGAGATCGAGAGGTTGCTATATAAAGGAAAGCTGAGAGAATACATTCTCCAAAATAATGTCAAGACTGATGCTAGATGGGACGCTGAGATGGATGTCGGATCCGACTGACATGGATGCTAGATCGAACGCTGGAGCCAATGCTGAATAAGATGTTGGGTCGGATGTTGATGTCGATGTCGAGACTGACCTTGGAGCTGATACCAATGCTGGTGCTGGTTCGGGCACTAAAGCCAAATCAATTTCGGATCGTACAAAAAAATTATTGGTTGTGTCCTGAAGATTGTTGAGCGCTAACCCTGCCCAAAAAGGCTGGGAGCAAAGGGAAAACCTATCCAAGTGTATCATCAAGAATAAGGTGTGCAACATGGTGATTGATGGTGGGATTTGCACCAATGTCGTGGGTCAAAATTTGGCCAATGTAATGGGGCTTCAAACTATCAAACATTTGAATCCCTATAGGTTGAAAAGGGTGAACAATAGTGGAGATCTAAAGGTTGTCAAGCAAGCATATGTGCCTTTAGCATTCGAAGGCACGCCGATGTCACCCTTTCTGATGTCGTGCCCATAGAAGTCGCTCGTGTACTACTTGGAATACCGTTCCAATTTGATCGGTTCTCCAAGCATGATGTTTGCACCAACAAGTACGAGCTCATCCATGGAGACAAGAAATTTAAGTTGAAGCCACTCACACCCACTAAAATCTTCCAAGATCATGCGGCTAGACAAGCTGCACGTGCAAGATGAGAGAAGAAAGAGAGCAAGCTCAAGAACCTAGAGATGAGAGAAGAAACGAGTGCACCCCCAAGTGTAAAAAAAAAATACCATTGTAAGAGCTCAAAAGAGAAAGGACGTGAGGATACAAAACCTGTTAGTAATGCCAAGTGATATCAAAGAAGCTTTAGTTGTTAGGAATTCTCTTGTGGTGATCCTTTACAAGGAACACCCTAACTCTAACATCACCCCTTTGTTTCCTAGTGTTGTTGCACCTAATTTACAGGAATTGAAAGACGTGTTCCAAAGAGACATCAAGTGGGTTGCATCCCATTCGAGACATTGAGCACCAAATTTACCTAGTGTCAAGCACCACACTTCCAAATAAAATTTCATGTCGTACGAATCCGTACGAGACCAAGGAACTTCAACGGCAAGTGGAGGGACTTATGAATAAAGGCTATGTAAGGGAGAGCATGAGTCTTTGCGCCGTCCCAGTCATCCTAGTGCCCAAGAAGGATGGAACGTGGAGGATGTGCATTGACTGCCGAGCCATCAACAATATTACTGTGAAGTATCGACATCCTATACCTAGACTTGATGATATGTTAGTTGAGATTCATTGTGCTTCAATATTTTCCAAGATTGATTTAAAATCGGGCTACCATCAAATTAGAATAAAGGAAGGTGATGAATGGAAAACTGCTTTTAAAACTAAACATAGATTGTATGAATGGATGGTCATGCCTTTCAGTTTACTAATGCATCTAACAACTTAATCATGTTCTTAGGCATTTCATAGCCAAAATTTTTGTGGTGTAATTTCATGAAATTCTGATATACTCACCTAGCTTAGAATATCACCTTGGTCACATTAAAATAGTCCTAGAAACCCTAAGGAACAAAATACTTGTATGTTAACATGTCTGATTAGAATATCAACCGTGGGCAGACGGCCCTTGAACACCACAAGCTGGCCTCCTAGAAACGAGCTGAATCTATGGAAACGGGATGGTTAGAGGACTTTGACCCACTATAAAGGAGCTAGGAACCACATGAATCAAGTCGAAGGTGCCACTTCAAGAGATGGATGCTCTTGATGATAAGTCGAACCTTAAGTAATGAAACTAGAAAATACTCGAAGGGGTTAGAACAAAGTTATGAAAAATGGGTTTATTATTGATTGAAGTCTTAAGAACAACGAGGGCCGGCGGCCTTAATTTATAGGGAGGAGTTAGGGAACAAGCTGGCCTCCTACAAACGAGCTGAATCTATGGAATCAGGATGGAAGAGGACTTTGACCCACTAGCTATAAAGAGCTAGGAACCAGAAGTATCAAGTAGAAGGCGTCACTTCAAGGGGTGAATACCCTAGACGATAAGCCAATCTAGACGACAGTCAATTCCATGAAAGTCGAAAAGAGAATTGCATAACAATGCAAGAGAAAACCGAAGTTTAAGATTTTATATGATTCAAGGTGTGTCTTACAAGAGAGGCGAAGGCGTCTATTTATAGGTAGAGGAGTAGGGAACAAGCTCTCATATTCCTCCTAAATAGCTACTTCCTCTTCCAATAAAGAAATAAAAAAAAAGAGTCCTAATTAGAATAATAAAGAGGACTTACACTAATCCTAATCTATCCTAAAAGGGAAGCAAAATTCGGACTTACAATCCTACAAGGGAAAGTATTCTTTCCTAAACAACAACTCCAAACTTGGGAGCCAAGTTTCCCCCAAAACAGCTGAAACGGGTTATGGAAATATTAGCCAAATAAATACCAAATCAATTCGTAAAATTAAGCCCTTTTTCATATCATTAGTTGACTCCATGGGCTACAACTTTCATGTTGGACACCAGCCCAAATTCTGTCTCCAGATAGCACATATTTATCAATCTTTGTCGGGGCAACGAATCTGTCAAAAAATCCGGATTTGGCCTTTTATCTCTTTAGTTTTATCCCGTAGCTTCTTGGTCATAGGCTGACCTTTTGGCTCTTCTCCAAGGCTGGATTCTCCTACTTTCTCTCCTCTTGGATTAGGCTCAGGTGATTGTCTGATCACAGCTCCTAGCATGGGCGTCCTCGGATCAGCATCCGAGTCTTCCTCTTTGGTGCTCCAACCATGCTTTACTAGGACTTGGCCTAGCTCTATCTCCTTCAATTCTTCTCCATATTGATCACTGTTTGTTGGAGCTGATTCTTGGGCCTTCAAGGTAGCCAAGGCCTTTGGAAAATCCCAAAAGGCCTGAGCCGTTTGAGAGCTGGGCTTAAAAGGCTCGTCTGGAGTGCCCGACGCTCGGTCCGGTGCTCGGGGCTGGCTCAAGGCTGGGCTTCCTTCCATTATGGTCAGGCCTTCTTTGTTTCAGCCACTTCTTCAGGAATGTCCTCAAAGGGTCTTCAGGGGCTGGTGTTGGCCTGGAGCTCCATTCTTGCATCTGCCCCGGTCCGGGGGTAGTTTCGGGGCCTGTTGATGTGACTATTTTCCATGCATTTTTAGGCCTGTGTTTAGTCTAAGAATCTTCCGTTTTGATCTCGAAATGTCTTATATGCTTTCATTGAAGTTTTGTGCAAAGTGTATTTTTGTTGTCCGGTTGCCACTTTGGAGCCAAATTCGTGGTCTATTGGATGTTTCTTCGAGCATTTTCAGGTTATGGCTTCGAAGTGCGGATGACAAGGAGTACGTAGGAGCAAACAAGAGGTCAATCAGAGCTAGGACGGATGAATTAAGGCCAAGGTAAAATCGAGAAAAGTGCACAGCTTTCTACTGAAGTTTTCGGCGAGAACCTCATAGTTCTCGCCGAGAAGTTGTCGCCAATAGTTACAGAAGGCTGATGCTGGGTTTTCAAAGAAGTTTTCGGTGAAAACTTTCAGAGTTTTCGCCGAAAATACATGAAGAAAACAAAGAGCTGCCAGAGGTTTTTCAAAGAATTTTTAAAATACATGAAGAAAACTTTAAGCGAAATCAGCAGACTATTTAAAGAGGAGGCGGCCAAAAATAAAGGGGGATTACAATTCACACAACACTCGACACTTCTCTCTCAATTCCCATTTGCCATTTTCTCCTCTCCTATCATCAACCATAATCATCCTCCACCTCAACCTAAGATCTAAGTGAAGATCATCTAGAAAGAAGGAGCCATACCTTGGATTGAAGCTTGAAGAGCCAAGTTGCAAGATGCTCCATGGAAACAAGGATGATCTCCTCTCCTCAATTTCAGGTTTCTTCCCTGGTTATGCTAGGCTAAACCTAGGTTTAGTTTAGTGGGGGATGGATCAAGCTAGGATAGGTGATTGATTGTATGGATTGAGTTTCTCATAGCCATTTGTGTAAGATGATGATCCTAGACCTTGTGCTTGTTGTCCATGAGAGCTTGACTTGTTCTTTTGGTACATTGTTTATGTCTTTCAATACATGAGAATGATTGATTGATGTTGATCTAAGGTGTTTGGATTGTAATTGAATGATTTGAGAGATTGGATTATGCAATTGCAACCATTTTGAGCTTGTTTTCCTTGGTGACATTTTGTCGAACACTTGGTGTGCATTTAGTTTTCAGTCATTTGAAGGTTGAAAGGCCCTTTGATTGCTAGACTAGTGTTCTATGATTGACATGAGAGTGTCTTGCATTATTTACCTTGTGTTAGATGAATGTTAGTATAGAGATAAAGTGTTGAGCATTTCATTGAGCTAGCTAAAGCACTCCATTTCCTTTGTTCACATAGCGAAAGCATGGTGCATTTGGTCTAGGAGTAGAGAGTCAATTGTGCGAGAGTTCGTTGGTTCTACTTAAGTGAATTGCGTGGTTATCCGTTTATACATCGTTGCTTGAGATTCAATCCAGCTTTCATGATCCTTGAGCTTGAAGAAACCCCTTGCTAAGCTAGCCTACTTCTCTCTTGTTTGACCCTCTTCTTACCTTGTTAGCTATTGCTTTACTTGCTTGTTTAGTTTTTAATTCTGAACCTTTGTCACCAAAACCAAATCTCAATTTAAATGTTTAGATTGTTCATGAACCGTGTGAGTATTAGCTTATGAGAGGACCTCGTGGAATACGACCTTGATAGTTGTGAGTTAATTCTTGCACGTCAAGTTTTTGGCGCCGTTGCCGCGGACTCTCTCGTTCCTAAGAAAGCAATCATTAGTGGACCGTTATTTACACTTCATTCCGTTTTACTTTTGCTTCCTTGTTACGTGTTATTCGACTTGTTATCACACATTGTCGTATTACGTTGGTATTTGTTGTTTGATTTTTGTGTAGGAACCTTGCACAAGTGCATGAGGCGAATCACCCGTCTTCAAGCACGACTCCAAGGCATCAAGCTCGTGATTAAACCACCAACTCGTTCTCTTCCTCACTTAATTCATAGCACCACACGCAACAACATGTCTCACCATGAGGACGAAGATAACCACTCGGAGCATTCACATCACACCAATGAAGACGATCATTCGCAAAGGGGCGCGAGGTGCACACTAGCTGATTATGCTCGCCCAACCCTTGAAGGGGTAGCCTCGAGCATCGTGCGAAGACTAGTGAATGCAAGAAATTTTGAGCTAAAGCCAAATATGATTCAGATAGTGCAAAACAGAGTGGTGTTCACTGGTATAGATGGAGAGTGCCCGTCTAGACACTTGAAGGACTTTCTAGAGATATGGGATATGGTGAAGAACGATCAGGTTCATCCGGATTGTGTGCGACTCTGACTCTTCCCTTTCTCCCTCAAAGGTAGAGCCAAGTCTTGGTTGGAGAACCAACCTAGTAGAGCATTCACCACATGGGAGGGCCTAGCCGAAGCTTTCCTCGAAGAGTTCTTTCCTCCTTATATGACGAATACAATCCGAGATCGTATCAACCACTTCACACAACACAAGGGAGAGCTCTTCCATGAGACTTGGAATAGGTTCCAAGCCCTTCTTCAGTCTTTTCCTCATCACAACTTCGCCGAATGGAGCTTGGCGGACATCTTTGCTAGGTCCCTTGATTTTGAGAATACAAGGATGATCAATCAAGCCGCTGGAGGTGATTTAAGGATGCTCACTCCCGGAGATGCTGTAGAACTCTTCGCGGAGATGGCCAACAAGACAAGGAGTTGGTCTCGACAACAACCTCCTAAGTCTAAGTATGGAAGTGACACGCACTATGATTCTCGGTCCGTAAGTGTTGATGCACCAAAGGATTCATCTAGCTATGGGAAGAAGCCTAAGTTACCGGGACATCGTGATGAGATGATCCCATGATCGCTCTCCTTATATCCATGATTGATGTCATGGCCTCTCAAGTAACTAATCTTAGTATGCCTAAGTATCACTCTAAGGCTTCATCATCTCATTTGGGTAATCCACCGGTTGCTTCTGTGTATTGTTGTGAATTTGTGGAGGCCAAGGTCATGATGTCAATGCTTGCCCTTCCGCTACTTCCGAGCCTAACCAAAGTGAAAGCATTGAGGAGGTAAGCTTTGTGCAAGGCCCATGATTCTATGGAAACTTCAACCCTCAAGGGAATTATCAAGGGGGTAACTACAACCGCACTTGGAACCAAGGAGGTGGGTACAACAAGCCTAACCAAGGGTACCAAAGCCAAGGTAATAAAGGTGGATCCTAAGGCTATAAAGGGTACAATCAAGGCAACCAATGGAACCAAGGAGGTAACCAAAATCAAGGCAACAAAGATGGTGAGCAAGGTTCTAATCCACCGGGGATGTATAACCATAAGGGTAATGGACCGTCCGGCTTCAACAAGCCTTCTCAACACAAAGAAGGTGGTTCTTCAATCTCCCAAGAAGACACCAATGCGTCAATGATTCAACTTATCATGAATCAACAAGCTTCAATTACCAATTTGAATACTCAATTGGGTCAAATATCTAAGGCACTCTCGGAGAGACCAAAGGGTAGCCTACCCTCCAACACCGAGGTCAACCCCAAGGTTCCCGAGGAGCTTATAATGGTAACATTGAGGAATGGCAAGCAACTTCAAGAATCCACAGCTAAAGCGGTAAGAGCTCAAGTTGATGACTATGTTTTAGTTGAGGATTTTGTTTCCGATGATGATATGGACAAAATTGAAGTCATAGTGACGTGTGAATTTAAACTCACAACTATCAACGTCGTATTCCACGAGGGCTCTCTCAATTGCCACTACTCACACGGTTCATGGATGGTCTATTCATTTAAAATGAGTTTGGTTTGAAATAGGAACAAAAGAAAACTAAACAAACAAACAAAGCGGTGCAACACAAAGATAAAGGAGGTTCGCTTGGAAAGATAGCTTCATCATGCTCAAGAGGAACAAATGCACAAACAAGCCAAACATGATCGAGGTTGCAATCGAATGACCACACAAATCCCTTCTATAGACTCAATGCACTCTCGTAGCACTAAGTTCCTATCCTAGAACCACTCAACCTAGGCTCTCGCTCTCAAGCTAAGTGGCTAAGGATGCATTAAAGGTGTTTGATGAAATGCCAAGCTACAAAACCCTCTCATATGACTCTAATCTCCCATTTTGATCTCGAAATGTCATGACTTATATGCTTTTATTGAAGTTTTCTGCAAAGTGTATTTTTGTTGTCAAGTTATGGCTTTGAAGTGCGGATGACAAGGAGCACGTAGGAGCAAACGAGAGGTCAATTGGAGCTAGGACGGATGAATTAAGGCCAAGGAAAAATCGAGAAAAGTGCACAGCTTTCTATTGAAGTTTTCGGCGAGAACCTCATAGCTCTCACCGAGAAGTTGTCGCCAATAGTTACAGAAGGCTGATGCTGGGTTTTCAAAGAAGTTTTCGGCGAAAACTTTCAGAGTTTTTTCCGAAAATACATGAAGAAAGCAAAGAGCTGCCAGAGAGTTTTCAAAGAATTTTTCGGTGAAAACTTATGAAGTTTTCGCTGAAACCTTTAAGCGAAATCAGCAGACTATTTAAAGAGGAGGTGGCCGAAATTAAAGGGGAGATTACAATTCACACAACACTCGACACTTCTCTCTCAGTTCCCATTTGCCATTTTCTCCTCTCCTATCATCAACCATAATCATCGTCCACCTCAACCTAAGATCTAAGTGAAGATCATCTAGAAAGAAGGAGCCATACCTTGGATTGAAGCTTGAAGAGCCAAGTTGCAAGATCCTCCATGGAAACAAGGATGATCTCCTCTCCTCAATTTAAGGTTTCTTCCATGGTTATGCTAGGCTAAACCTAGGTTTAGCTTCGTGGGGGATGGATCAAGCTAGGATAGGTGATTGATTGTATGGATTGAGTTTCTCATAGCCATTTGTATAAGATGATGATCCTAGACCTTGTGCTTGTTGTCCATGAGAGCTTGACTTGCTCTTTTCGTACATTGTTTATGTCTTTCAATACATGAGAATGATTGATTGATGTTGATCTAAGGTGTTTGGATTGTAATTGAATGATTTGAGAGATTGGATTATGCAATTGCAACCATTTTGAGCTTGTTTTCCTTGGTGACATTTTGTCGAACACTTGGTGTGCATTTAGTTTTCAGTCATTTGAAGGTTGAAAGGCCCTTTGATTGCTAGACTGGTGTTCTATGATTGACATGAGAATGTCTTGCATCATTTACCTTGTGTTAGATGAATGTTAGCATAGAGATCAAGTGTTGAGGATTTCATTGAGCTAGCTAAAGCACTCCATTTCCTTTGTTCACATAGCGAAAGCATGGTGCATTGGGTCTAGGAGTAGAGAGTCAATTGTGCGGGAGTTCATTGGTTCTACTTAAGTGAATTTCGTGGTCATCCGTTTATACATCGTTGCTTGAGATTCAATCCAGCTTTCATGATCCTTGAGCTTGAAGAAACCCCTCTAAGCTAGCCTACTTCTCTCTTGTTTGACCCTCTTCTTACCTTGTTAGTTATTGCTTTACTTGCTTGTTTAGTTTTTAATTCTGAACCTTTGTCACCAAAACGAAATCTCAATTTAAATGTTTAGACCGTTCATGAACCGTGTGAGTATTAGCTTATGAGAGGACCTCGTGGAATACGACCTTGATTGCTGTAAGTTGAAATTCACACATCACCTGTCTTTGGGTGCCATCCTCTTCTGGCCAGGTACTCTTGTGTCCTTTGTTTCCCGTACTCCAAAAATTTCTTTAAGGGATCCCAGGGCTCCTCTTCACATCCAGGGCTTCTAGAATTCAGGCTAGGGCCTAGTTGAGCAAGGTTGAAGAGCAAGGTTGCACGATCCTCCGTGAAGCTAGGATGATCTCCTCGTCTCAATTTCAGGTTTATTCCATAGTTATGCTAGGCTTGACCTACGGTTTAGTTTAGTGGGGGATGGATTAAGCTAGGATAGATGATTGATTGTGTGGATTGAGTTTCTCATAGCCTTTGTGTAAGATGATGATCCTAGACCTTGTGTTTAGTATCCATGTGAGCATGATTTGTTCTTATGGTACATTTTCTATGTCTTTCAATACATGAAAGTGATTGATTGATGTTGATCAAAGGTTGTCGGATTGTAATTGATTGTTTGAGAGATTAAACTTTCCAATTGCAACCATTTTGAGCTTGTTTTCCTTGTTGACATTTTGTCGAACACTTGGTGCGCATTTAGTTTTCAGTCATTTGGAGGTTGAAAGACTCATTGATTGTTAGACTAGTGTTCTATGATTGGCATGAGAATGTCTTGCATCATTGCCTTGTGTTAGATGAATGTTAGCTAAGAGATTAAGTGTTTGAGTATTTCATTGGGCTAGATAAAACACTCTATTCCTTTGTTCACATAGCGAGAGCATGGTCCATTTGGTCTAGGAGTCGAGAGTCAATTGTACGAGAGTTCATTGATTCTGTCCGAGTGTTTTGTATGGTAATTCGTTTGCACATCGTTGCTTGAGACTCAATTCAACTTTCCTGATCCTTGAGCTTGAAGAAACCCCTAGCTAAGCTAACCTACTTCTCTCTTGTTTGATCCTCAACTTTACTTGTTAGTTTTGCCTTGTTTGACTTAGATTGTTTATGCTTTTGAATTGTTCTTGTTTAAACCAAACTCAACTCAAATGTTTAGACCATCCATGAATAGTGTGAGTAGTGGCTATTGAGAGAACCTCGTGGAAATATGACCTTGACATTTGTGAGTTTAATTACTTGCACATCAAGTTTTTTGGCACCGTTGCCGGAGACTTTCTCAATCCTACGAAAGCTTTTAGGAGTGGACCGTTCTATTCACTTCCTTCCATTTTAGTTTTGCTTTCTTATTTCTTGTCTGTTTACTTTCGTTATCCCGCGTTGTTGCATTACTCAGGTGTGTTTGTTGTGCTTGTTTGTAGGTGACTTGTGCTAGTGCATGAGGCGTTTAACTCGTCTTCAAGCATGAATCCAAGGACTTGAACAAGTGATTGAGCCACCAACCGCATCCCCACCTCATATAATTGTAGAAGAAGAAGTTCACCACATCGCACACGATAACATGTCTCAACACGATGAAGAAGACAACCGATCGGAGCACTCCCACCACACTAATGACGACGACCATGGGGAAAGGGGTACGAGGCGTACACTAGCTGATTATGCTCGCCCAACCCTTGAAGGGCTGCCTCAAGCATCGTTCAAAGACCCGTCAATGCAAGGAATTTTGAACTCAAGCCTAATATGATCCAAATGGTGCAAAATGGAGTGGTGTTCAATGGCATTGATGGAGAATGCCCATCTAGGCACCTTCAGGACTTCTTGGAGATATGCGATACGGTAAAGAATGATCAAGTGCACCCAGATTGTGTGAGACTCTGGCTCTTTCCCTTCTCACTCAAAGGTCGAGCTAAGTCATGGTTGGAGAACCAAGCGAGTAGAGCTTTACCACATGGGAGGGCCTAGCCGAAGCTTTCCTTCAAGAGTTCTTTCCTCCTTATGACGGATGCAATTCGAGACCGTATGAACCACTTCACACAACACAAAGGAGAGCTCTTCCATGAGACTTGAAATAGGTTCCAATCCCTTCTTCGGTCTTGTCCTCATTACAACACCGCTGAATGGACCTTGGCGGACATCTTTGCAAGGACTTTTGACTTTGAGAATACAAGGATGATCAACCAAGCCGCCGAGGGTGACTTAAGGATGCTCACTTCCCGGAGATGCTTTAGATCTCTTCGCGGAGATGGCCAACAAGACAAGGAGTTGGTCACGACAACAACCTACTAAGTCTTAATATGGAAGCGACACTCACTATGACTCTCGGGCCGTAAGTGTTGATGCACCAAAGGATTCATCTAGTTTTGGAAAGAAACTGAAGCTACCGGGCACCGTGATGAAGATGATCCCATGATCGCTCTCCTTATGTCCAAGATTGATGCCATGGCCTCTCAAGTAATCAATCTTAGTATGCCTAAGCCTCCCTCTAAGTCATCTCATGTGGGTAATCCAGCGGTTGCTACGGTGCTTTGTTGTGAGTGTTGTGGAGGCCAAGGCCATGATGTCAATGTGTGCCCTTCTACTACTTCCAAGCCTAACCAAGGTGAAAGCATTGAGGAAGTAAGCTTTGTGCAAGGCCAAGGATTCTATGGAAACTTCAACCCTCAAGGGAATTACCAAGGTGGTAACTACAACCGTCCTTGGAACCAAGGAGGTAATTACAACAAGCCTAATGAAGGTGGATTCCAAGGATACAAGGGGTACAATCAAGGCTCCGGCGGTGACGAAGGAATAGCGGCGGCGGTGAGTTTTCAAAACAGGGGAGAGTTTTTGAGCAAATTTTTGAAAATGAAAGTGAGGGGAGAGAGAGAGTGGAATCGAGAACTAAAAGGGAAAAATTGTTGAATTTCACTCAAGTTTTCGGCGAAAATATGTGCAATTTTTCGCCGAAAACTCAAGGCAAAATGGTCTGCCGGTTTTCAAAAGCATTTTCGCCAAAAACTTCAATGAGTTTTCGCCAAAAACTCTAGTTAAAATTGTCTAGAAAACACAGTGGGATTTCAAAGGACGTTTTCATCGAAAATATGAGGCATTTTCGTCGAAAATTTTGACCTGTACGATTGAAAATATTTTCGCAATCCCGGCAAACTTTAGAAAATCACAGTTAAATCCACAAAAATCGGAACAATCTCAAACAACTTGAGAAAGACACTATGACACACAGACTACACACGAAAAATAAGAAATCAAACAAACTGACACTTTTGGCTCCCCCAAACTGACTCTAAAACACTAAGGTTGACACAAATGAAAAACTGACTCCAGCCGTGGGTTGCCTCCCACGAAGCGCTCTTTTATTAACGTCCTTGAGCTGGACGATACCTGGACGGTATTAGGAGACATCCCAACTCAGGTTCTCCTTAATGCTAGCATCGGAGTTCATGAATTAGAGCTTCGGGGCATCTCCGTTAAGCATAAATTTCTTCTCGTTATCGTGTATGAGCTTGGTGCGTCCGTCGGGAAGGTGCTCAGTGATCTTGAACGGACCAAAGAGCTCTTCCAAGGGATCATCTTCTACGAGGAAGACGGTGGAAGGGATGAGAATGATCAACTTCGTCTTCTCTTTATCCTCCGGCTTTGTATCACCTGGATCAGTGATCGTCGGTCTTTCCTTAGGAGATGCTTTCGGCTTCTCCTTCAGTACTTGTTCCGGCGCCGGTAGCTCGGAACGAATTGGTGGTGCAGCTGGCTCGGATGAAGGTGGCGGCACAACTGGTCTCCAGACCATTTGAGTTTTCGTCTTCTTGTTCTTCCCCCGGGGCCTGCTAGGTTTCTTGCTTGGTTGTTTAGAAGAGGCTTTCAGTTCCTTCTTCTTTTGCGGTTTCTGAGCAACAGATTTTGTCTCTGCTTGGTAATCTATCCAGCACCTGCAACAGCAGTTGATCTAGGAACACTAGAAGAGATGTCACTAACGGAGTTGACGGAGTCAACTCCACAGTTTCAACAGCTAGACAATGAGATTCTTCATTCCTACGAGCATATTTCATACCGTCCTTAAGACGGAATGTTATCATTTCCTTACCAACCCTCAAAGTCAAAGAACCATTCAGAACATTGATTTTCATTCTGGATGTTGCCATGAAGGGTCAACCTATAAGAATGGTAGAATCCTCTTCACTAGTATCAATGATCACATAGTCAGCTAAGAACGTGAAAGGACCACATTTAGTAACAACATCTTTTATCTCTCCTCTAGGGGTTTTCAACGATCTATCAGGAAAGACAAGTTGAATGCTAGTCGGTTTAAGTTCGCCTAAATTCAATTTCTCATACAGACTCATAGGCATAACATTAACAGATGCGCCCACATCAACCAAACAACGTTCTATCTCAATATCATTAATGACAAGAGGTAAAGTGAAAGAACCAGGATCAGAGCACTTAGCTGGATATGGGGAGGAAGGTTTCCTGCTACAGAAAGAAGGATATCCTTCTTTGTTTCCCTTTATGCCAGCCTCGATCCTTGCATTTGGTAGCAATGCTCTTGGAAAAGGAGGCTCCACATAGTACGGAGCAAGAGGAGGATCATACTCCTTAGGCGCCACTTTCTGTGCTTCCTTCTTCTCCGGAGTTTCAGGGATCCTGCATAAATCAGAAGAAGCATTGAACAGTTACCATCTTGGCTTGCTCCTTTCTTGGATTCGCTTGTCTGGCTCGGAAGTTGGCCAAATGGTCGACCAGATGCTAGCATGCTCGAAATGTGGTTCACTGCCTGCTCAATTCTTTGACCGGATGCGATCTGTTCTTGGTTGAGAAGAGCTTGAGCCTTGAACTGACTGACGTGATCATCAAGTCTGGTAATGATCTGACTGAGCTTTTTGTCAAGGTCACTGGCGTTGTTCTCCTTCTGGTGCTGCTGCCCTATGTAGGTATTATTCAAATATTAATTCTGGCGATTGCCAGGAGCAGTTCCATAGTTACCCGGATTACGGTGTGGTGGCTGGTAGACACCTCCCGACGGATGGTTAGGCTTCTGATCCTGAGCTGGACTAGCTGGTCAGTTATTCTGGTTCTGGTTATGGTTGGCGCCAGCATTGTAGGGGGTCGGTCTTGATAATTCCCTTGCTACCTGAAGTTGCGGTAGCCAACATAACCATTCTGATTGTTGTTGAAGCCTTGTTGAACAAAATTGACTTCTTCGGCAGACCAGACTTCTGTCTTACCAAAATTCTGGCATCAGCTTCCATTATGCGCACAAGCTCCACACCATTCACAATCGGCAACGTAGACAGCGGCTACCGGCGGTTTGATTGGTGTAGAAGACTTCTTCAGATGCTTCTCTACTTCTGCCTTGATAGTAGCTTCGAGATTGAGCTTGCTCCTTGATCCTTCAGATTGTCGTTCCCAGTTCCTCGACTTGGAAGCACAGTTCGCGAAATGAAGAAGAGCAGCTTCAGGTGTGAGCGTAGTGCAATCCCCTTCAGCTAGGGAATTGACCCACTTGGCAGATTCTTCTCGAAGACCTCAAGCAAAGATTTCAGCTAACTGCCTCTGCTCGAAACCGTGATGAGGACAGTTGTAGAGAAGTTCTTGGAATTGATTCCAAGTATCATACAAGCTTACTCCTTCCTTTTGGGAGAATCTTGCGATGCTGTCCTTGATAGCTGTTGTTCTGGCAGGAGGGAAGTACTCTTCGACGAAGTCCTGAGCAAGAGTATCCCAGTCGGTATAGTAGCCAGGTGGTTTGCCAGTAAGCCACCTCTTAGCTGCGCCTTTCAGAGAGAACGGGAAAGCTCTCAAGCAAAGAGTGTTCTTGTTGAGATTTCCGTTCTTGAAAGTGCTACAGAGATCAAGGAAATTCGCTAGATGTGTGCCCGGATTGTCTAGTGGCCTGCCTTGAATTTGTAGATCCCAAGAGATCATAGTCAATATTGGAATCTTGATCTCATAGTCAGGATCTCCTTCAACGCGCGGCACGGCAATGGAAGATCGAACGCTAGTCGCGTTCGGCTTGTTGTAGTCTGCTAGACTCTTCTGTGCAACTGGTGGTGGTGGTGGTGGTGGTAAATCACCGCCTGGTGGTTGTAACTGATCATCCATGGTAGGAGATGGTGGAGGTGAAAGTGACTCGGTGTATGAAACGGATGAAGATGACGGTGAAGATGAAGATGAGGAACTCTCCTTCAGTTCCCCGATCTTGATTGGAGTGACGGTTGGAAGTGGATTGATTCTGCCTCTACTTGGAATCTGTGATTGTCGAAGTGGAGTAGAACTGCCTGGTCTCTCTATGCTCCTAGCCTTGTCAGTTTTAGAGCGAGTCCAAGGGCGGCGATGCATACACCTGTGAACAACCTACAAATAACAAAAACAAACAAAACCAGTGTAAAATCGAAGTGGATGGAAAAATGAAAGATGGAAAGTAGAAGAATAAAATGCAAGTTCTTCTTTCGAAAAATCAAAATAAGTCCCCGGCAATGGCGCCAATTTGATGAATCGTCAAATAAACTACCAAGCTTAAAAAGCTAGGGTAGATCGTATTCCACGGGTCTTCTAATGATCGTTTACGCAAATATAAAGGCAAGTTATTCAAGTTTAAACACTTCGTGCGTGGTGTGAGTTCCACGACTTCTAATAATTCTAAGAAATGCACGGAAATTAAAAATTAAAACTGAAAACAGATTGACAGATTGGTTGATTAAAACAAAGATGACAGACAAACTTAGACTTTGAATCCCCATTCGTTCACCAGAGCATTGGCAATCAACAGATCAGCGGATTTCGATTCTCGTTCAATCAATTCTAAGACACCACCATAACTCTTTACCCTTAGTTTTAAGATTGGCGAACGTTCGCTCTATTCGATCTAGCTACCAAGATTAATTAGCCGCCCGGGTACGGTTGCCTCTCGCAATGACTTAACTTAACTGGTGCAATTACTAATGATTTATGAGTTACTCTTGTAGTGGATTAACCCTAATTAGTTCCTACGAAAGGCACACTCCAATGATTAGGTTAATTGTTCGATTTGATGTTTTAAAGTAAGGTGAGCGTTCGCTTCTATCCTTAGCTTAACCAGAATCTAATCTAGGTGATCAATCCAGACAAGAAACATGAACAATGAAAAACAAATCAACATGAAAGAGAAACTGATTGAACTTTGAATCTAATCACCGCCGATCTGTGACCGCTTTAAAGCCCTGGGTCACTTAGGGTTCATCTAGTCTAAGCTCTAAGAGTTTAGCTACTCATGTTTTTCACAAAAGAATCAAAGACAAAGATAGAGTTCATCTTGAACAGAGGAAGAACAGAAAAGGATCTGAAAAACCTAATTAAGACGACTACGGCAGAACTTCGATCTTACGGTAAACTGCAATCCTAGCTCCGAGTCTTCGAGATGAAAGGGATGGTGTCACGATCTCTTCCTCGCTCTTCGAACTCTAACTCTCTGCTCCAAAACTCCGGAGAATTCTGAAGTATTTGGTATTAGTTGGAATTATGTTTGTGTATCTCTGTCTTGTGCCGCCGGTTAAGTATTTATACTTAACCCTAATACTGCCGATTTTTGCCAAGTATTTTCGCCAAAAATATGAAGAGATTTTCGGCGAAACTCTCTTTGTAAATTGACTGATCGCCGGCTGAATTCTCCTGTGATTTTTGGACGCCGGGTTCTCGGCGAAAACTTAGTGTTTTCGCCGAAACGTTGCTTTGGTGAGCTCTGCCGATTTGTTCTTGGGTTTTCGCCGAAAACTCCAAGGGTTTCTCGGCAAAAACTTTAGTGTAAATGGAGCAGGAATTTGGTTCGACTTGATTGACTCCTTAGATCGATTCCGGTGTGATTCCTCGAGGTTCCAACGCCTTAGACACGTCCTTGGCTACTTATTTGACGGCAAAAACCTGTACTAACATAGAAACACTAGAAAACCATCAAATAGACCCGAAATGGGCCAAAGTAACACAAATGGCACGAGATAGAGCAATTGATTGAATATTCGCTATTCTACCCTAAAAACCATGTCTTAAGCAAGGAGATGTCGCTTAAATGAGGCTGATAATCACGTCAAATTGAGTGTCATCAAATACTAAATTTTTCCACCAAAAACTGCACGCCATGCACCCGTGCACGGCCGTGCATCCATTAAAGTTTTCACCGAAAACTTTTATGATTCTCGGTGAGAACTTGTGTTTTGAATTGTTCAAGGTTTCCGTGGTTTTCAAAGGGATTCTCGGCGAGAATTTTGGAAGTTCTCGCCGAAAACTTATGTTGATTTGTTTGAGCCGGTTTTCACAGGGATTCTTGGTGAGAACTTTGGAAGTTCTCGCCGAGAACTTATGTTGATTTGTTTGAGCCGGTTTCAAAGGTATTCTCGGTGAGAACTTGCATAGTTCTCGCCGAGAACTTGTGTTATTTAGCCGTTTTCAAACTGATTTTTGGAGATCTTCGCTTTATTTTGGAAATCTGTGTGTATGCTTTGTGCCTACCTTGTGCTACTTTTGTTTTAGATAGTGTCGAGTTCGGGGCACGACCTCATCTTCCGGCACTGACGGCCCACACTTATGGACCGACCCCACCACCGTGAGCTTTCCAGGATCACACCTCTCTCTCAGGACTTTTGTTTTTGTTTTTTTTCTATTTGCTTGCGGTGTGTGTTTGGTTGTTCGTGACTATAGATTGATCATTGCTCGCAAATGCTCTTCCTAGGTCTCTCTCACCACTCTTGCCTCCTATGCGTTTCTCTATGAACGCGGTAATCTCGTTCTACCTTACTCTTCTTTCAAACTACCAACTGTCCTTAGAAGAATAAAATACCAACTCTTCTTTCAAACAATTAGAAGATTCCCCGGCAACGGAGCCTAGGCAACCGGGAGTTCCTCATCTTCATCTTCATCCGCTTCATTTACCGCATCGCTTTCGCCACCACCTTCTCCTACAATGGATGACCAGTTGACGCCTCCTCCACCACCACCGGCTCAGAGAAGTCTTGCCCATTATAACAAGCCGAGCGCGACTAGCGTTTGATCCTCTATCTCTGCGCCACGCAATGAAGATGATCCCGACCATGAGATTAAGATCCCCTTCCTGGGAATGATCTCTAGGGACGTGCAGTTTGAAGGAAGGCCGCACGACAACCCTTGCACTCACTTGGCGGACATCATTGCTCTCTGCGAGACATTCAAGAATGGGAATCTCGACAAGAACACCTTGTGCTTGCGAGCCTTTCCTTTCTCTTTTTGAGTGCCCGCTAAGAGATGGTTGAATAGCAAGACTCCCGGTTACTAAACTGACTGGGACAAGCTGGCTCAAGACTTCGTTAAAGAATACTTTCCTCCTTCCAGAACAACTGCCTACAAAGATAGCATCTCCAGGTTCAAACAGAAGGAAGGAATGAGCTTATACAACGCTTGGAATGAATTCCAAGAGCTCATCTACAGCTGGCACCATCACGGTTTCGAGCAAAGGCAATTAGCTGAGACCTTTGCTAGAGGAATGAACAAGGAGTCATCCAAATGGGTCAACTCCTTAGCTGAGGGAGATATCACTGCTCTTACGCCAGAAGCGGCTATGCTTCACTTTGCTGATTGCGCTTCCAAGTCAAGGAATTGGGAGAGACAAACAGAAGGAGCTCGAAGCAAGCTTAACATTGAAGAGCAAGTTAAGGCGGAAATCGAGAAGCACTTGGAGAAGTCTACCACGCCTATCAGGCCTCCATCCGCCTCTATTTTAGTTGCTGACTACCAATGGTGTGGCGCCTGTGCTCACAACGGAGGTCATTGTCAGAATTTTGGTACAACAAAAGTCTGGTCTGTCGAAGAAGTCGACTTCATTGGTCAAGGCTTCGCCAACAACCAACAAGGTTATACTGGCTACCGACAATTCCGACAACCGCAACAACAAGGAAGCTTCCAAGAGCGACCTCCTTACAACTCCAGAGAAAACCAGAACCAGAATAACCAACCATCTGGGTCGTTTCAAGATCAGAAGCCTAACAATCAAACCAGAGGTATCTACCAACTGCCCCACCGAAACCAAGGCAACTACGGTACATCTCCTAGCAATCGCCAGAACCAGTATCTGAACAACAACTATCATGGTCAGCCTCAGAGACCACCGCCACATGACAACAAGGACAGAGAGTTGGATAAGAAATTGAATCAGATCATCGCTAGGCTCGATGATCATGATAGCCAATTCAAGGCGCAAGCTCTCCTAAATCAAGAACAGATCGCGCAAGGCCATAGAGTGGAGGGCTAAGTGAACAACATCGCTAGCATGCTCTCTAGTGGTCGCCCCTTCGGTAAGCTACCAAGCCAAACAGAAACAAACCCGAAGAACAAGCAAGTGAAGACTGTCTCCACTCAGAATTGCAAGAGTTTGGCCGTTATTACCTCTTCCAATCCGACCATGATTTCTGATGTTGCAGCTGTTGATACACTGGAGATCGAGGAAGATGAAGAAGAGACTCCTTTGCCAAAGCCTAAACGCGCACCTGAGCCCCCTCTTGGTCCGTATCAACCAAGAATCCCATTCCCCAATGCATTACGAGGTGGGAGAATCGAGCAGCATAGGTCGCAGAAGAAGAAGGAAGCGCCCCCCATTCCTTCTAAGGAAGAATGCTCCGCCGTTCATGACTAGAAGCTCCCCATACCAATTCCAGCTAAGTGCTCTGATCCTGGTTTCTACACTTTACCTTTAATCATTAATGATATTGAAGTCGAGCGCAGTCTGGTCGATCTAGGTGCATCCATAAATGTCATGCATATGTGTTTATATAAGAAGCTCAAGCTAGGTGAATTCAAACCTACTAGCATGCATTTAGTGTTCGCTGACAAGTCTTTAACGACACCTAGGGGGTTAGTTAAGAACGTAATCACTAAGTGTGGTCCCTTCACCTTCTTAGCGGATTATGTAGTAATGGATACTCGGGAGGAGGATGCTACTTTTCTGATAGGTCGACCTTTCATGGCAACATCAGGCATGACAATTAATGTACCTAACGGATCGTTGACATTAAGGGTCGGAAAAGACACTATAACATTCCGCCTTAAGGATGATATGAAGTATATTCCCACGGGAGAAGCTCATTGTCTTTCTGTTGAAACTGTGGAGTTGGCCTCGGTTAACTCCGTTACTAATGTCGTCCCTAGTGTTTCTCCAAAGATAGTTGTCTCAGGTGCTGAACAGGTTATCAAACAGAAGAAGAAGACACCAATGGAGAAGCCAAAGAAGAAGGAGGAACTGAAAGCCTCCTCTTCTAAATCACCACAATCTAAGAATCCTGGCAAGGCTAAGAAAAAGAACAAAGGAAAGACCAAAGAGGTGTGGAGGCCAATCATCAAAACGCCTCCTACCGAGTCAATTGCTCCACCTTCTTCTGCCAACCCACCAGAGAAGGACGTACAACCGCAAGATCTGTTCAGACCCAAAGTAACCGGGCACCTCCCGACGGACGAACCCAACTGACTCATAATAATGGGAAGCGTTTCTTACTCACTAGCAGTAAATCAAAGTTGTAAGTGTCCTTTGTGTGGTCTTTTATTTTCCTTGTGTGCGTTGTGTGTCCTCGGTTCAGTTCCAAATTATTTACGAATATTCTGACCTTTGTTGATTTTGTTTTAATTTTTCAAAGTTTGCCGGAATTTCAGAAAAATATTTTAAACTACAAGTCATAGTTTTCGCCGAAAAATTGCACTTATTTTCGGCGAAAACTTTCCTTAAAACCTCCTGTTATTTTTTGACCAGTTTTTTATTTACTCTTCAGCAAAAAATTTAAGCTTTTCGGCGAAAAATTTTCTCAAAACCGGCAGACAGATTTTCAAACTTTTCTTTGGCTAAAACTTTTCATACTTTTCGCCGAAAATTTTCAGAGAAAGCAAAAAATTTTCCCCCTTATCTTTTCCTTTTTGCCGGATCCACTCTCTCTCCCCTCATTTTTTAAATAAATCCAGCGGCTCCTCCCCATTTCTCCTTTCGTCGCCGCCATCTTTAAACCCGTCGCCTCCGATTTTCCGACCGCCACTGCCGCTCACTTCCTCAGATTGTCCGAATCGGAGCTCTCTAGCCCTGGTTCCACCCAAATGCCATTTTTTAGTTTTTCGCCGATTCTTTCTCGTACATTCGTTTTCAGCTAACAGGTCTTCAAGATTAGTTGTTGGGTTTTTCATTGCGAATCTTTTGCATGTGGATTGCTGAATTTCGTCGAGTTTGACTTTGGTTGACTTTTTAGTCTACCTCGATTTGCGTGTCTGCTGTTTCGGTGTGATTTTTTTGTGGAATTGTTTGAACCTAGATGATTTAGTATGCTCAGGGAGTGTTGTGTCATGATTTTATTATATTTGAACGAGAATTGCTATGCTTAATTAATGATTCTATTATGGTGTTGACTTTTATGGACTTTCGGTTTGACCTTCAATTGTTAAAGCTCATATGATTGCTCGGCCCATTTCTATACGTGCCTATCGATGTTTGTTTCCTGCTGAGCCCATGATTGTGCCTTGTGATATCGTTGATCTTGGTTAGCTATGCGTTATTGCCATATTTTGCGAGGTGTTGACTTTTTCAATAATGTCGGTTTGACTTTGAATGAATAATGTGCATTGGCTGCCCTGTTTATCCATTTGCTTCCCTCGTGATAACTTTTGGTTACCGGTTGTTAGATTGGTTATCCCCGCTCGGTTTCCCTCGTTTCTCTGTGAAACTGAGTTTTTTGACCAAGTGTGGGGTAAGATTGGTTTGCCTAATGTGGTTTCAATTTTCGATATCTTTTAGAAACAGGGGTAAGAGGCCGAGAGTCACACCCAGTGGTCCAAGATCCGCCTCTGTCACTCCCAATTCTGGAGCTAGTTCCAAAGCACCCGCTCCCGTCACTCCTGCCATCCACGGTCCTCCACCGGCTTTCCCGAACCGCCAGGGGTTCCTCCCCTTCATTGCCAGAATGCCTGAGCACTACTTCGAGCACTACCAGAGGATCCAGCACATTCCTGTAGCTGACGTGCGCCCTCTCTCCCTGGATTCTATCCAAGAATATGATGAGGCGTGGTTCGAGAACGTCTCTAGCTCTCTCACAGCTGCAGGACTTCTGGAGCTGACCACCATTGCGGATGACTTTCCTATTCTCGCGCTCCGGGAGTTCTGGGCCAACTTCGAGCTTGACATTCACAAGTCCAGACAGCACAAGAAGGTCATCTCCTTCTTTCTCGGTGGGGTGTACAAAGACTTCACTTATGGCGAGTTTACCGACCACCTCAGTATCCCACACGAGCACTATCATGACCACCACCACGGCTGGGGTGACAACAAAGCGAGGGGCCCGATCTATGATGCACTCTAGAGCCACATCACGGGAGTGCCAGGTGCCCAAACCACGGACCACAACTCCATCGGTTCGGTCTCTCACCCCCTCTTTTCGTTTTGTTCATGTTATATGGCGTAGTTCCTTGTTGTTTCCTCCGGAGAAGGATCGCCACCATATCAGCCGAGAGGAGCTCCTACTCTTCCGAGCTATCTACGAGGGCTACCGCCTCCACCCAGGCCGGGTACTCGCTAGTCTGTTACATCAGAAGATGAAGTGCACGAGGCCTCCATCCTTCCTACTTGGCGGAACCTTCATTGGTCGCCTTATCACCAGCCTTGGCCTCAACCAGTAATGGGAGCCTGGGGTCCCACGCCACATAGTGCAGACCATTGGTGGAGACCTGGCGGTGGAGTATGACCTGCAGTTAGACATCGGGCCTCGAGAGATGGTACCTCCGCCTCTCTACCTGGGGGTTGAGTCAGAGGAAGAAGATGATTCTGAGGAGGATGAGCCTCAGCCAGATCCGGTATTTCACCACCAGATTCCCCCGTAGCAGCGTCCTGAGGGGTATGCACACCAGCAACACCCTTACTACCAGGAGCCTCTACAGATGCCTCATAGTCGCTATGGGGAGCTGCTCAGCCAGATCCAAGGTTGGCAGATCGACCACACCACCACCCAAGACACCTGTTGGCTAATCACTCAGGAGCACATGCGCTAGCAGAACACCAGATACGAGGAGCAATTGGCGTGGCAATAGCGGATCAAAGATTTCTTCCACATTCCCCCGCCACCATCCCCACATGAGCAGTGATCAGGTTGTATCCTTTTCCTTGTCCTTCTTTTTATTTATTCTGTTCGCATTTCGATCCAATTTTGTTTTGTGTGGATACGGGACACTTGTCCCGGTCCCCTTTAGATCTTTTCTTTGTTTTTGTTTTGTAGATCCCTTTTGGAAGCTTCTCTCCACGCTCCAGACGCTCAT
The DNA here is from genome assembly GCA_034768395.1 of Linum lewisii. Lineage (NCBI taxonomy): Eukaryota > Viridiplantae > Streptophyta > Magnoliopsida > Malpighiales > Linaceae > Linum > Linum lewisii. Next base: position 28,154,333 of record CM068301.1, on the reverse strand, counting down.
TGATCATCCCCTACACCAATCATCTCGATCCAGGTTCTTCTATTGCTCTCTACTCTAGTTTAGTCCTGTGAGGACACAGAACGAATTAAGTGTGGGGTAGAGTGTATAAATTGCATGATCTTGTGTGACTATTTTGTGGTTTATTTGCTTATCAGATTCCTCTAGCTTATAATTGTTCGATTCTTGACGTGTGATCTTAAGTTAGTTCAATTTTTCACAATGATGCTTAGACTGCTTAACCTAGAACCAGTAATCAACTTGCTGCATTGATGCTAAATTTCCTGGTCAGAACAGAAAGTTTCATCACTCTTGTAGTAATTCACCTTGATTGCATGATAATGACCGAATCTGACTAGCGAACCAATAGTGAGCTTTTGATCCATTGCACATAAACTTGCAATTTCAATTCTTTTTGAGTGGTTTTCTCGTACCTTGAATGAGTTAGAATTTGCATTAGACCAATTCGAGACCACACGATGACACGAGTTCTAGGAGGATAGAGGCACCTAGTTGAAGCTACTTATGCTAGATAGCCAACCTAATGTTAAATCCATTAGGTGTAAACCCTTGAGCTTGGCCCTTCTTTCGGTTCATTATACATTACAGCTAATCCCCATTTTTTCATCACCCTGTTGATCCCTTGTGGTTGTAGTTCTATATTAGCCTACCAGAAGTTGGTTTGTGGTAACCGGCCTTTAGCCATTAAACAGGTGGTCTTAGCTATTTTGTCCAAACGTGTAAACCCCCTCTAGCAACTAAAAGAAAATCGGCACAAAGGAAAAAAAAGGGAAAAACAGAAAATTCGAAAAATAATCCAAAAAAGTTCAAAGTTTCAAAGTTAGTAGTATAGTTCAATAACGTTCTTCTCCCTGCAAAGGGAAGGACGAAGTAAAAGAAAAAAATCAGAAAATGTGAAAAACAAAAATATAGAAAAATAATAATAAGTGCTAGGTTGTTTGAGGGTATCATAGGACAAGCGTACACTATGCCACCCGTGTTTGGTTAGTTGGTAGGAAGTCATAGGCTATATTCGAGGGAAGTTAGTCGAAAGATGAACTGCACCAAAGCCAATTCCATCATTCATCCCTTCATCCATCTCATTATAAACCTTTGTAGTATAGGAATCGTTACAGTCCCTTGCGAAAGTCCTTTTGACTAGTTACTCGTGTTGTCAAAGTGGTGAAGATTGTGGTCGAATTGGAAACATATGACATACTTCGGTCGAGAAAGTGATTAAGAGCATAAACACGTCCCTAAACACAGAGTGCGAGAGTTCCCTTGTACCAAATATTGTCTATGTGAGAAGTCTGGACGGTTAGGTCGGATTCGTGCATGATTTATGTTTACTACTTGTTTGTGTGCAGATAATTAGTGAGACCAGGTTGTTTAGTTGACATGTAAGCATGTTAGGTAACTTGATCTAGAAGTAGCGGTTTAATAATTCATTGTGATTGGTTGAACCTTAACTTGATCGATCTCGTCATTTGTGAATCTGAGTGTGTTCTAGTTTAGTTTGCTTGAGGACAAGCAAAGGCTTAAGTGTGGGGTATTTTATGACACACGATTTTACGTGATTATCAGCCTCATTGAAGCTACATTTCCATGCTTGAATCTCAGGTTATAGGGTAATTTGGCATGTTTTCACCTAATTGCTCTAATTCTTGCTGTTTTGATTACTTTGGCCAGTTATGGGTCTATTTGATGGTTTTCTAGTGTTTTTGAGATTGCACAGGTTTTTGCCATCAAATACGTAGCCATAAACGCGCTCGGGAAACAAAGGAACCTCAAGGAATGGCCCGAGATCAGTCCAGAAGTCAACCAAGCCAGAAGAAAGCACTGCCCCAGTTTTAACTAGAGTTTTCGGCGAGAAGTCCAAAGTCTTCGCCAAAAATTTATGCAAAAATTGCACAGTCAAAGACAGGAGATCTAGCCGAGGTTTCCACTGAAGTCTTCGGCGAAAACTTTAGAGTTTTCACCAAAAACTAATTCATTTTCCGGCTGGGATTTTGAAACCCTATAAATACTAAACCCGTGGCCACAACCAGGGACGACTTTTTTTCAGAAAAAACCCTACCAACACACTTATTCCTTGGATTAATTTCCAGACTTGATATTTTCGAGAGAGAGTTTAGAGAGTTTGAAAATCCGGGAAGAGATTGTGACGCCATCCTTCCATCTCGGAGAGCTCGGAGCTAGGAGTTGAAGATCCAAGAGATTGAAGCTTCTCTGTTTCATCAGAATTAGGTTTTACGGTTCTTCTCTATACTTCCTGCTGAGATGTACTCCTTGATTGTTTTCGATACCTTTGTTTTTAACATGAGCAGCTAAACTCGTAGAGTTTAGATTAGATGAACCCTAAGTGACAAGGGGCTTTAAAGCGGTCACGGATCGACGGTAATTAAATCCAGTTTCAATCAGTTTCTCTTGCATGTTTGGTTTGTTCTTAATTGTTTTTGTGTTTCTTTTCTAGCTTGATCACCTAGTTAAGATTTTAGTTAAGCTGAAGATAGTAGCGAACGTTCGCCTCACTTCAAAACACCAAATCAATAGTTAACCTATTCATTGGAACAATTTCTCTTCGTAGGAACTGGTTAGGATTAATCTGCTGCTAGAGTAACTCATTAATCACTAGTAATCTGATGTTCTGCAGAATAGTGATCAAATACTACCAAGCTAAAAGATAAGCAGATCGTATTCCACAGGGTTTCTTCTTCTCGTCTACTCGAATATGAAGGAAATTTATTCATGTTTAAACACTTTGTGCGTGGTGTGAGTTCCACGACTTCTAGACTAAGATGCAAGAAAATTAAAATGAAATTAAAGGACAGAATGATTGGTTGGTTTAGACAGACGATAGACAAGCTTAGATTTCGAATCCCCCTTAGATCACCAAGGCCAAAGCAATCACAAGACCAGCGGTTTTCAATTCTCATTCAATCAATTTCTATACACCACCATAACTCCTTAACCTTAGGTTTAAGACCGGCGAACGTTTGCTCTATCCGTTCTAACTACATAGATTAATTAGCCACCCGAGTACGGGCGATTCTTGCGATGTCAAAACTAAATGGTGCAATTACTAATGATTAATGAATAGGTACACTCCAATGAATAGGTTAAATGGTTGAATTGATGTTTTAAAGTAAGGCGAGCGTTCGCTTCTATCCGCAGCTTAACAATAATCTAAACTAGGTGATCAAGGAAGACAAGTTTATGCGCCAAAGCAGGGAAGCTGTCTGGCGACTAACCCTAGCTTGCATAAACCTAATCTAGGCGACCAACCAGAAGAGAAACATAAACAATCAAGAACAAAACAACAATGCAAAGAGAAACTGATTGAACTTTGAATCTAATCACCACCGATCTGTGACCGCTTTAAAGCCCTGGGTCACTTAGGGTTCATCTAATCTAAGCTCTACGAGTTCAGCTACTCAAAACGATAACAGAAGAATAAAATGTAACAAAGGAAATCATCATACATAGGAAGAACAAATAAGAACTGAAAAACCTAATTCTGACGACTCCGTCGAAGCTTTGATCTCCTGGATCTTCAACTTTAAGCTCCGAGCTCTCCGAGATGGAAGGATGGAGTCACGATCTCTCCATGATTCTTCAAACTCTCTAAACTCTCCCTCGAACTTCTTTGGTCTGGAACTTGTGTAAGTTCTATTATGAAAAAGTATCTTACGATGTCCCTCCTGAATTGGGCCGTCGGTTAAGTATTTATACTTAATCTTTAAGTTCGCCGGATCTGCCTGGATTTTTCAGTGAAAACTTAACGAGTTTTCGCCGAAAACTTCAATGTAAATTGCTGGCTTCCGTCGACTGATCTCCTGTGAGTTTTAAGTCTAGAGTTTTCGGCGAGAACTTTGACTTCTCGCCGAAAACTTCTTCTTGTGAGCTCTGTCGATTTCTTCTGGAGTTTTCGGTGAAAACCTCAGGTCTCTTCGCCGAAAACTCTAGTGTAAAATGGGGTAGGAAGTGTGTTGACTTGATCGACTCCTTAGATCGATTCCGGTGCGGTTCCTCGGGGTTCCAATTCCTTATACACGTCCTTGTTTACATTATTTGATGGCAAAAACCTGTGCTATCATGAAAACACTAGAAAACCATCAAATAGACCCGAAACGGGCCAAAGTAACACAAATGGCACGAGATAGAGCAGTTGAGTGAATATTCGCTATTCTACCCTAAAAACCATGTCTTAAGCCGAGCAATGTCGCTTAAATGAGGCTGATAATCACGTCAAATCGAGTGTCATCATATTCGCACCAGTTAGTTTTACGTTGTAGAAGTGAACGCATGGGCGGTCAATTAATCTTGGTAGTTAGATCGGATAGAGCGAACGTTTGCTAGTCTTAAACCTAAGGGTTAGGAGTTATGGTGGTGTCTGAGAACTAAATGATTCGGGATTGAAAACCGGTGATCTTGTGATCGCCAATGTTCTGGTGATCTTAGGGGGATTCGAAATCTAAGCTTATCTGTCGCTTTGTTAAGTCAATCAATCTTTCATTTTGTTTTCTATTTTCATTTCAATTTCTCTGCTTCATAGATTAGAAGTCGTGGAACTCACACCACGCAAACTTGTTTTAAACCTGAGTAATTTGCCTACTCATTTGAGTAGACGATTAGAAGAAACCCTATGGAATACGATTTATCTTGTTTTGTGCTAGATAGTTATCTGACTACACGTGCGTGAAAACGCGTCCATCACTTACCCTTTTTCTCTCTTGACCATTCGGGACAATGCTCATTGATGAATCCTAAGAGCGTTGTTCGGGTTCAAACAAATAACTAACAAAGCTAACAAGCTAGGGTAGATCGTATTCCACGGATCTTCTATGATTGACTACTCAAATAAGCTGGCAAATTACTCGGATTTAAGCACTTCGTGCATGGTGTGGGTTCCACGACTTCTAATTCTAAGAAATGCAGAGAAATTTAAAAATTTAAACTAAAGACAGATTGGAAATTGGTTGATTAAAACAGAGATGACAGACAAACTTAGACTTTGAATCCCCCTTCGTTCCCTAGAGCATTGGCAATTAACAGATCAGCGGATTTCGATTCTCATTTAATCAATTCTAAGACACCACCATAAATCCTTACCCTTAGGTTTAAGACCGGCGAACGTTCGCTCTATCCGTTCTAGCTACCAAGATTAATTAGTCGCCCGGGTACGGTCGCCTCTCACAACGACTTAACTTAATTGATGGAATTACTAACGATTATTGAGTCACTCTTGCAGTGGATTAACCCTAACCGGTTCCTACGAAAGGCGCGCTCCAATTATAAGGTTAATTGTTCAATTCGATGTTCTAAGGTAAGGCGAGCGTTCGCTTCTATCCTTAGCTTAACAAGAATCTAATCTAGGTGATCAATCCAGACAAGAAACATGAACAATGAAGAACAAATCAAACATGAAGGAGAAACTAAATGAACTTCGAATCTAATCACCGCCGATCCGTGACTGCTTTAAAGCCCTGGGTCACTTAGGGTTCATCTAGTCTAAGCTCTAATAGTTTAGCTACGCATATTCATCACAAAAGAATCCAAGACAAAGAAAGAGTTCATCATCCAGAGGAAGAACAGAAAAGAATCTGAAAAAAAAAACCTAATTAAGATGACTCTGGTAGAACTTCGATCTTCCGGTAGACTGCAATCCTAGCTCCGAGTCTTCGAGATGGAAGGGATGGCGTCACGATCTCTTTCCGGCTCTTCGAACTCTAAACTCTCTGCTCCATAACTTGAGAGAATTCTGAAGTTCGGTATATTTCAAAGTGTATATGATTTTGGGCCGCCGGTTAAGTATTTATACTTAACCCTAATTCAGCCGGATTTTGCTTGATATTTTCGCCGAAAATACTGAAGGATTTTCGGCGAAAATTCCTTTGTAAATGGATGGTCCGCCGGCTGATTTCTCTTGTAAATTTTGGCCCCCTAGTTTTCGGTCGAAAACTTAACATTTTCACCGAAAACTTCTGGTGATGAGCATCGCCAATTTGTACTGATATTTTCGCTAAAAATGCTTAGGTATTTTCGGCGAAAATTCCTTCATAAATCGGGCAGGAATTGTTTCAACTTGATTGGCTCCTTGGATCGATTCCGATGCAATTCCTCGAGGTTCCAACGCCTTAGACACGTCCTTGGCTACTTTATTTGATGGTAAAAACCTGTGCTAACATAAAAACACTAGAAAACCATCGACTAGACCCGAAACGGGCCAAGGTAACACAAATGGCACGAGATAGGGCAATCGATCGAATATTCGTTATTCTACCCTAAAAACCATGTCTTAAGCAAGGAAATGTTGCTTAAATGAGGCTGATAATCACGTCAAATCGAGTGTCATCAAAATACCCCACACTTAAGCTTTTGCTTGTCCTCAAGCAAACTGAATAGAAACGCTCATGTTCACAAATGATAAGATCGATTAAATTGGAGTTCAATCAAATACAATGAATTATTAGACAGATAGATCCTAGAACAAGAAACCTAACATGCATACTGATGAGCCAAACAACCTGGTCTCACTAATAAACTGCACACGACAAGTATTAGCAACCAATTATGCACGAATTTGACCTGACCGACCAGACTCCTCACACAGGAAATATTTAGTACAATGGGGAACTCTCACTCTGTGTGTTTAAGGACGTGTGGTGAACCTAAGATCGTTGTTCGGGTTCAAACAAATAACTATCAAAGCTAACAAGCTAGGGTAGATCGTATTCCACGGGTTTTCTATGATTGACTACTCAAATAAGCTGGCAACTTACTCGGATTTAAACACTTCGTGCGTGGTGTGAGTTCCACGACTTCTACTTCTAACAAATGCAGAGATATTAAAAATTTAAACTAAAGACAGAATGGAAATTGGTTGATTAAAACAGAGATAACAGACGAACTTAGACTTTGAATCCCCCTTCGTTCCCCAGAGCATAGGCAATCAACAGATCAGCGGATTTCGATTATCATTCAATCAATTCTAAGACACCACCATAACTCCTTACCCTTAGGTTTAAGACCGGCGAACGTTCGCTCTATCCGTTCTAGCTACCAAGATTAATTAGTCGCCCGGGTACGGTCGTCTCTCGCAACAGCTTAACTTAATTGGTGGAATTACTAACGATTATTGAGTTACTCTTGTAGTGGATTAACCCTAACCGGTTCCTACGAAAGGCACGCTCCAATTATAAGGTTAATTGTTCAATTTGATGTTCTAAAGTAAGGCGAGCGTTCGCTTCTATCCTTAGCTTAACAAGAATCTAATCTAGGTGATCAATCCAGACAAGAAACATGAACAATGAAGAACAAACCAAACATGAAAGAGAAACTGATTGAACTTCGAATCTAATCACCGCCGATCCGTGACCGCTTTAAAGCCCTGGGTCACTTAGGGTTCATCTAGTCTAAGCTCTAAGAGTTTAGCTACACATATTCATTACGAAAGAATCAAAGACAAAGAAAGAGTTCATCATCCAGAGGAAGAAGAGAAAAGAATCTGAAAAACCTAATTTAGACGACTCCGGCAGAACTTCGATCTTCCGGTAGATTGCAATCCTAGCTCCGAGTCTTCGAGATGGAAGGGATGGCGTCACGATCTCTTTTCGGCTCTTCAAACTCTAAACTCCCTGCTTCAGAACTTGAGAGGATTCTCTAAATTCTGATTATGAAAAGTATTATGAGCTCTCCCCTTATTGGGCTGTCGGTTAAGTTATTTATACTTAACCCTAATTCAGCCGGATTTTGACTAATATTTTCGCCGAAAATATTGAGGAATTTTCGGCGAAAATTCCTTTGTAATTGGATGGTCTGCCGGCTGATTTCTCCTGTAAATTTCGGTCCCATAGTTTTCGGTCGAAAACATAACATTTTCGCCGAAAACTTCCTTCAGTCGGCATCATTGATTTTGTGCTGATATTTTCGCCGAAAATGCTATGGTATTTTCGGCAAAAATTCCTTTATAAACCGGGCAGGAATTGTTTCGACTTGATTGGCTCATTGGATCAATTCCGGTGCAATTCCTCAAGGTTCCAACGCCTTAGATACGTCCTTGGCTACTTTATTTGATGACAAAAAAACCTGTGTAACATAAAAACACTAGAAAACCATCAAATAGACCCGAAACGGGCCAAGGTAACACAAATGGAACGAGATAGGGCAATTGATTAAATATTCGTTATTCTACCCTAAAAACCATGTCTTAAGCAAGGAAATGTCGCTTAAATGAGGCTGATAATCACGTCAAATCGAGTGTCATCAACGTGTTTCTGCTCTCGATCATTTTCTGTTATCGAATTCTGTCATAAGTTTGCAATCCAACCACATCTCCACCACTATGACAACACGAGTATCCAGTCAAGAAGGACTTCCCTGCTAGGACTGTAACGAATTCTACACTACTTAGGTTTATGATGCGATGGATGATGGGAATGTATGATGATGGCTTTGTGCGGTGTACCTTTCGACTAACTTCCCTCGAATCTAGCCTATGGCTTCCTACCGTCTAACCAGACACGGGTGGAATAATGAACGCTCGTCCTATGATACCCTCAAGCAACTTAGCACTTTTTATTTTGCTTTACACACTTTTTTCTGACTTTTCTTTTGACTTCGTTCTTCCATCTGTAGGGAGAAGAACGTTTTATTGAACTAAAACTTGAAACCTTTTTGGCTTTTCTGATTTTTCTTCTTTTCATTTTTTCGAAACTTGCTTCTTTTCTTCTTTTTTCTATTTTTTTTCTTTTGTGCCGATTTTTCTTTTAGTTGCTAGAGGGGTTTACACGTCTGGACATAATAGCTAAGACCACCTGTTTAATGGCTATAGGCAGGTTACCACAAACCAACTTCCGGTAGGTCAATCTAGAACTACAACCACAGGGGATCAACGGGGAATGAAAGAATGGGAAATGGCTGTAATGTATTACCGAACAGAAAGAACAGGCCAAGCTCAAGGGTCTACACCTAATGGATTTTTATCGTTAGGTAGGCTATCTGGCTTAGTAGCTGAATCTAGGTGCCCCTATCATTCTAGAACTCGTGTCATCGTGTGGTCTCGAGTAGGTCTCATGCAAATTCTAACTCATTCAAGCAAGTAGAAAACCACTCAAAAAGAATTGAAATTGCAAGTTACGTGTAATGGATCAAAAGCTCACAGTTGGTTTGCTGGTCGGATTCGGTCATTTTCATGCAATCAAGGATACAAACTACAAGTGTGATTTTAAAAATTCTGTTCTAACCAGGCAATTTAGCATCAAAGTATACAAGTTGGTTCTCAAGTTCTAGGTTAAGCAGTCTAAGCATCATTATGAACGTTTGAACAACAACTTAACATCAAAAATCAAGAACTGAGCCATTCTAATGCTAGAGAGACTGGAATGGAATCACGAGGCACACAAAAAACACAATCAAGGGCAATCAAGTTCATGCAAGGTTCTCTAGCATCCTACCCCACACTTAAATCGGACTGTGTCCTCACAGGACTAATTCTAGAGTTCAGAGTGAAGTAGAAGAACCTGGACCGAGATGGTTGGCGTAGGGGATGAGCACGAGTCCTCGGAGCGGAGGGAATCTACCGAATCGAAGCAAAGGGAATCTCCCTACTGCCTACAAAACAAAAACAAATGAAACATAAAAAGGAAACCGGGACAAGTGTCCCGGATCCACACAGAAAAAAGTTGGATCGAAATCCGAAAAGAATAAATAAAAAGAAGGGACAAGGAAGAGGATACAGCCCGGTCACTGCTGGTTAGGCGCGCCGGGAGGTGGGAAGTGGAGGAAATCGCCGAGCTGACGTTGCCACTCCATCTGTGCCTCATACCACCTATCAGCGCGGTGCATATGTTGCTGCATAATAGTCCATCTCGCCTCTTGAGTGGCGTTGTCGGTGATGCGCCCCTCCTGCAGTCGCTCATACAGCTCACCAATGTCCGCGGGGTGCGGTCGGTGCTGAGGGTGAGGCGCCTGGTATGGATCTGGAATGTGCGGCGGCGGCTGGTGTGCATACCCTGCCTGATGATGTGGCGAGGGTATATGGTCGTGAAACTCTGGCTGCGGCTGAGGCTGGGACTCCTCAGATTCATCTTCTTCCTCCAACTCGTCCTCGTCTTCGAGAGGAGGATCCGCTGCTACCAGGGGGCTGATGTCCAGATCGAGGTTGTACTCGACCACCAAATCTCCTCCAACGGTGTGTACTCTGCGGCGTGGGATGTTCGGGCCATATTCTTGGCTGAGGCCGAAGGAGTTGATGAGTCAGCCCACAAAGTTGCCTCCCAAGAGTGAGCGGGGGTGACCTGATCTCTGAGTCTTCTTGCGGAGTAGGCGAGCAAGCACCCATCCGAGATGAAGTGGATATCGCTCCCGGATGGCGCGAAGAAGAAGAAGCTCGTCCTTGCTGATACGGTGGCGGTCCTTCTCTAGAGCATATAAAAGTGATCTACGCCAAACCATATGAATGTATCTAAAGAAAGGGTGAGAGATCGACTTAACTGAGTTATGGTCCCCGAGGCGATCGCCGGGCACTCCAGTCATGTGGCTCCAGAGCGCATGGTACTCCTCTCCGTCGTCCTTGTCGTCCGCCCAGCCAAGGTGATGTCCGTGGTAGTGCTCGTAGGGAATGCCTAGATGAGCTGCAAACTCATCATAGTTGAGGGACCTGTACACCCTGCCCAGGTAGAAGGAAACAACCTTCCTGTGCTGCCTCCTCTTGTGCTCGTCCAGCTCGAATGTCGCCCAAAACTCCTGGAGAGCGATGTCTGGGAAGTCGGCGGCGAGCGTGGTTAGCTCCAGCAGGCCGGCATGGGTCAGTGCATCGAGCACGTTCCGGTACCAGTCATCATCGTGCTCTGAGAGCGACTCCATGGAAAGAGGGCGAACATCAGCTCCACGGGTGTTCTCAAACCGCTGGTAGCGTGCAAAGTAGTGCTGGGGAAGGCGGGCAACGGTGCGGTGATACCCAGCACGGTCAGGGAAAGCTGGTGGAGGGCCCTGAACGGCGGGTGTGACGGGAGCGGGGGCTCCGGAGCTCGAGGCGCCATCTAGTCGTGCCTTGGTCCTGCGCTCATAAGTGGTGTTCCTAAACAAGAAAACAAACCAGATTAGTCAAACTAAAACCCTACCCCACACTTAGTCGAAAAACTCAGTTTCACAAAGAAATGAGGAAAACCGAGTGGGGGTAAGCAAAGCAGATTAACCGGTAATCATGAACAATAAAATACATGCTCAGGAACAGCCTAAATGGATTAGCACAATCAGAGTTCAGAAGTCAAAACGACATTCAAAAAGTCAACATAATAGAACATTGAACCCTAATCATGGCAGGACTATCACAAAGCGGGAAATGACGGTATAATATGGTCTCAGATGGCAAACACAATAATCTGAACGAGAATGAGCACATAAGGCAGCCAAATGATCAAAAACAGTTCATGGTCAAACCGACATTTCTCAAAAGTCAACATCACAAGGAATAGGACTTAGGCATAGCAACACATGATCAAACGATATGAAAATTAAGCACAACACTCCCCAAGCATGCTAGAACAGTTCAACAAGTTCAGCTAACCTAGTTCACACAAAATCAGTCAGCACGTAAATCAAGGCAAACCGAAAAGTCAACTGAAAGTCAACCCCGACGAAATTCAGCATTCAATATGTCAAAAGATTCACAATGAAAAGTTCTACAACTTACCTTGAAGCCATGGATGCTAAAAGTGAACGGATTGGGAGAAATCGGTGAAAAATTGAAAATTCTAGGGTTTGGGTGAACTAGAGCTGTAGAGCTCCGATTCGGCTGTTCTAGGGCTTAAAATGATCGTAAATGGGAGGGGAAGGGTGCGGCGGCGGCGGTCGGCTTTGGTCGGCGGCGGCGATGTAGGGTGGCGGCGGTCGGGTTTAGTAAACAGGGGATGGGGTTTTCGGTTTCTGTTCGAAAATAGAAAGTGAGAGAGAGAGGGTGAAAATCCGGATTTAAAGTGAATAGTTGGTTGATTTTCAAAGAAATTTTCGGCGAAAATAAGTGCAAGTTTTCACCGAAAATTCTAGCTAAAAAGTACTGCCGGTTTTCAAAAGAAATTTTCGCCGAAAATATTAATACATTTTCGCAGAAAATGTTAAACAGGAACGTTTGGAAAACTCTGTGGGATTTCAAAGAGAATTTTCGCCGAAAATATGGGTTATTTTCCCCGAAAATATTGAACTCTACGATTGAAAATATTTTCGCAATCCTGGCAAACTTCAGAAAATCACAGTTAAATCCACAAAAATCGAAAAGACCTCAAACGACTTGCAACTGACACTATGACACACAGACTACACACGAAAATATGAAATCAAAAAAACTGACACTTTTGGCTCTCCTGAACCGACTCTAAAATACTAAGGTTGACACAAATCAAAAACTGACTCCAGCCATGGGTTGCCTCCCACGAAGCGCTCTTTTATTAACGTCCTTGAGCTGGACGATACCTGAACGGTATTAGGAGACATCCCAACTCAAATTCTCCTTAATGCTAGCATCAGAGTTCATAAAGTAGAGCTTCGGGGCTTCTCCGGTGAGCATGAACTTCTTCCCGTTCGCGTGAGCTTGGTACGTCCGTCGGGAAGGTGGTCAGTAATCTTGAATGGTCCGAATAGTTCTGTCAAAGGATCATCTTCTACAAGGAAGACAGTGGACGGATGTGAACGATCGGCTCCTTCTTTTCTTTGACCTCCGGCTTAATATCACCAGGATCGGTGATCGTCAGTATTTCCTTAGGAGATGCTTTTGGCTTCTCCTTCCATACTTGTTCCGGCGCCGGTAGCTTGGAACGAATTGGTGGTGCAGCTGGCTCAGTAGAAAATGGCGGCACAATGGGTCTCTAGACCATGTGAGTCTTCGTCTTCTTGTTCTTTCCCCGAGGTCTGCTAGGTTTTGTGCTCGGTGGCTTAGAAGAGGCTTTCAGTTCCTTCTTCTTTGGCGTCTGAAGAACAGATTTCGGTTTCTGCGTGGTAATCTATCCAGCACCTGCAACAGCAATTGATCTAGGCACACTAGAAGAGACATCAGTAACGGAGTTGATCGGAGTCAACTCCACAGTTTCAACAGCTAAACAATGAAATTCTTCACTTTTAGGATTATATTTCATTCCGTCTTTAAGGCGGAGCGTGACAGTTTCTTTACCAACTCTCAAAGTTAGAGAACCATTTGGAACATTAATTTGCATTCCAGTAGTAGCCATGAAAGGTCATCCTATGAGAATGGTAGAATCATTCTCACTAGTGTCAATGATAACAAAGTCAGCTAAGAACGTGAAAGGACCACATTTAGTCACAACGTCTTTGATTTCTCCCCTAGGAGTTTTAAGTGATCTATCAGCAAAGATAAGTTGCATACTAGGCGGTTCAAGTTCTCCTAGGTTCAATTTTTCATATAGACTCATAGGCATAACATTAACAGACGCGACAAGATCAACCAAACAACGTTCTATCTCAACATCATTAATGACAAGAGGTAGAGTGAAAGAACCAGGATCAGAACACTTAGCTGGATATGGAGAGGAAGGTTTCTTAATACGAGCATCAGGATATCCTTCTTTATTCCCCTTCATGCCAGTCTCGATCCTTGCATTCGGCAGCAATGCTCTTGGAAAAGGAGGCTTCACGACGTACGGTGCAAGAGGAGGATCTTCCTCCTTAGGCGCCACTTATAGTGCTTCCTTCTTCTCTGGAGATTCAGCGATCCTGCGTAAAACAGCACAAGCATCAGTAGATAAGCTTGGAAATTTTCTAACAGATACCATCTTGGCTTGCTCCTTTCTCGGATTCGGCTTTGTCTGGCTCGGAAGTTGGCCAAATGGTCGACCAGATGCTAGCATGCTCGAGATGTTGTTCACAGCTTGCTCAATTCTTTGACTGGTTGCGATCTGTTCTTGATTGAGAAGAGCTTGAGCTTTAAACTGATTGTCATGATCGTCGAGTCTGGTGATTGTTACACCCCGAACCTAACTATAGAAATTTGGTGTAAAATCCCTAAAGTACCCTTATCAAAATGTTCTAATCATTAAATATTTATATTATTACCCCTTCATGAAATAGTGATTTGATTATGGTCCATTAATAACTAACGTTGCGCGGTAAATTAATTTCGTTGTTAGATAGGGAGTATAGTCAGCTAGCCTATAAGATCTGATAGAAGTCCAACCCGGACAATATCGAATGATTAGTGTTGTCCCAGCTGTTATTGGGCTTGTCCAGTAAACATGAGGTCTCGGGTTCGATACACATCAGTAGCAGACTGGACTTATGTATTTTGATTCATTTTAACTGTCCCTAGTTGAAACACAGCGTTTTGGTAAAACGCTTCCCAGCCCAAACGACGACGTTTGGTAGTCGTCTTCTTCACTTCCCTATGCCCTGTTTTTACGGAGGGTTAATTGCCGGCGGTGGTTTCGAATTCCGGCCATTAAAGTTAATTTAATGGTGTTTATGAACCTGGGAGATTCACCCCCCCTTTCTTCTTCAAATCATAGTTCGGGATTGAAATTCCCCCCCATCATCCCCATCTCAAAGCACTAAACCACAGCACACACATACTCTGTAGGGTCGAGACGCCGGAGCCGATTTCCGGCGGTCCGCAGTTTCGTTTCGACTCAACGTCCACCAGCCCTTTCCCCCTTGCTGATTCCCTTTCATTCATCAGTCTTGGTAAGCAACTCGTTGAAGCCCTAGGTTTCTTTTTCCGTTAAAGCTTTATGACCAGCGACTTTGTTTGGTTGAAACCCAGTTTCCGACGAGCGGCGGCGGCCACGATTCCTGGGTACCCAGCATCGATTAGTCGGCCTAAACCTTCCAGAGGCATTCGAGCGGGGTAAGCAAAGTTATACCCGAACTTTTTTAGAGTTGGGGCTTGCCGGAATTTGGAGATAGTCGCCGGCGAGTTTCCAGCGATTTGGGAGTCTGTGGGTTGAAGACAAAGGTCGGACCAGCCTGGGTCTGACCAATTTCGGTCAGACCAGGTTGGTTGAACGTTTTGAATCAGTACAAGTTAATCCTTAGAGTTTTCTTAAATACATAATAAGTCACTTAGGTTCATTAAGCATCTGTAACAGTCACCCCATTATGTTATAGTAGTCTGAAACTTTTGAATCTTTACAAAATGAACCCAACTAACTTTTTAAGTTAGTTCAGGTTAATCCAGCAGTTACGAATCCGGTTAATTTGTTAACCGTTGATCCTAGAACGTTTAAATCGAATCCTAGATTAATTAAATATTAGCAAGAATAAATTTCATTTTATGAATAATCTGGATAAATATAAAATGGAATTGGTAACCTATTGTTAGGATTTTATCTTGATTATGGATTAAGAATTAATAAGTTATTTCAAGAATAAACTGAAATCTTCTCTCTCAAATTAGTATGAAATTAGGTTCTGAATAATAATATATTTCTTTGAGAATAATTAGAAGTAGGAGATGAATATATAATTAAATTGTGGATTGATTCGTCAAATGATTAAACCGATTGAATGAGTTTATAATTTAAGTACTGTAGAAATACGGGTTATTAATAATAAAATGGGCTAGTATTAGTATTACTTATGAAAAAGGATGGGTATTATCTCTAATAGGTGTAAGTCCAAGAATATTAATAAGTGAATTAGACTAAGTATAAAAGTTGAATAAATGAAGTTGGTTAATATTGATAGTGCTGGAACCTAGAAAATTAGTAATGAACTCGGTGGTAAATTCTCTTTTCCTTCTTGTCTCGAACTTAGAATATTAAGTTGAATAATAATTTATTTCATAAGATAATCAAGGAATTAATGGAAAGAATTTTAAATTAATAAAGTAATTTTCTAAGTTAATAGATTTAATTGATAATTGTCATCAAGTAAAGCCGCCGTCACATTTCATGATTAGTTGTGAAGTGGTCCTTCCCAAGTCTCCAAACCGTCGCCCAAGACTGTCCCATCAATAGTTGGTCTTAGTCTAATCGAATTCCTCGTCTTTAGGTTCTTAAAGATGATCAGCTCCCTAGACCGGACTCTCTGCGTTGAGTTTCTCCCGCTTAGTTAAAGGTGGGTTGGTTAAAGGGGGTAATATCTTGTCGTTGCTAATTTCCTTTACATCGTTAATATATTATGCCTTTATTGTGTTATGCCAAGTTTCATTATCTATGTTTGATCTATATATTTTATGTTTTAATTGAGTAGTAATATTATGTCCATGCCAAGTAAGCATAAGTTAGTAATTATTCACCTAGACAATTTCTAGGCAAGTTAATAATGTGTCTCTTATCATGTCGTTGCTATGATTACCTTACATGTGTTGTAAGTTATGGTTATTATGTTCTGGTCATGTTGATTTATGACTTATATCATGTGCACGTATGATTCTGTTCATGTAATTAAGTTGTATGAATGTTTGAGTGTCACATCTCATATAGACAAGTACATGATGGTTGGATTAAGATGGTAGTACCTTATCGTTGCTTGTTACTTTACGCTGTTAATGATGTCATGTTTGGTTTATGAATTGGGTATAATTATTATGAAGTTGTATACATGATTGAGTGCCGAGTCTCATAAAGATAAGTATAGGTGGATTAGTTTAAGAGGATAATATACAGTCATTGCTAACTTTACGTTATGCCTTTATTAAGTTATGTTAAGTTGCATGATCGATATTGGTGGTTGTAGTTAATATTCTATTTGGTTAATAATGTTATGTCCATGTCATGTTAGGGCTAGCCAGTAATTCTTCAAATAGACAATTATTAATAATGTGTCTCTCAAGTTATGTTGACGTTGATTTATTTACACGTGTATGTTATGTTCATGTGCTTAAGGTTATGATTGTTATGTTTGTAGAGTTAATTATGATTTGTCCACATGTGTACGTTGTGGTTCTATTCATGTGATTAAGGATGTATGGTTAGGATAGTCACACACCTCACCTAGATAATTAATAGGTGGTTAATAAGATGTGTCTCTCTAGCTAGACCCTCGCCCCCAGTACAGTTAAGTGATGTGGGTTCAAGTCCCCATCCACTCAGTTAAGAGATGCGGGTTCAAGTCCCCATCCACCCAGTTAAGAGGTGCGGGTTCAAGTCCCCATCCACTCAGTTAAGAGATGCGGGTTCAAGTCCCCATCTATTGAGTTAAGAGATGTGGGTTCAAGTCCCATCCACCCCTTTGTCTGATGGATACGTGCTCCCAGACACTTTTC
Source organism: Linum lewisii (assembly GCA_034768395.1). Lineage (NCBI taxonomy): Eukaryota > Viridiplantae > Streptophyta > Magnoliopsida > Malpighiales > Linaceae > Linum > Linum lewisii. Next base: position 28,137,124 of record CM068301.1, on the reverse strand, counting down.
AGTTTTCAGTTTGGGCGTTGGGCTAGTTAGTTGAGTTGGGGCCCCTAACTAAAAGCTTATCAGAAATAAGTTAAGTCAAGTTATGCATGAAGTATTATGTTCATGTTTCTCAACTTCAAGTTATGTGCAGTAAGTGTGAATTCAGTGTTAGTCCAAATTGCGACTTCATGTATGATGAGTTCGATTGCCATGTTGATAGCTCAGTAAATGTTCCATGAGAAGTATTGTGATGATGATGCTTTTCTTAGCTTATAAAGTCACGCCTACTAATAGCCAATAATGTATAGAGCAATTTAGTGATTGCTAAGTTCATTAGTATGATAGTTGACCCAACCTAAAATATGGATAGAGTGGTGACTAGTGGAGTCTTGAGATGTTATGTTATGTGAGATACACTTCTCAGTTTCAGATCATGGTTCAGTTATAGGATAAGATTATGCATGGTTGTTGAGTTGTGATTAGTGATGCTTTATTAAGTCATGGTATGTGCTTGTTGTGTTATATGATTTATGCATCCTTGTTGAGTATTAATGTGTGATATTATTGAGATTATTAATAATCCTCTATAGGTTGTGATTAAGACTTAATAGTGACGATCTCTACTTAGCCATGTTTAAAGAACCCTAGTCACTTGAGAGTCATGATGCATGAGTACAAGTCTAGAAGCCTTATGAGATGATTAACAGAGTTGAGATTGTGATTGCCGTGAGTATTATCATAAGTTACTTCATGAACTATGTTACAAGTAAGGTTGTGCACTAGGGTATGAATAGCCTAGTGATGCATATTTAGAAGTGTTATTGTTTCTTGGTAATATGATTGATTGGTCCTAAGTTATTGGGATCTCTTCCATGTTTGTTTATTGATTTGAGCACGAAAGACTGACCCCGAGCCACCCACCAGGTTGTTAGAAGTTGGTTTCGAGCTTGAGCCTTGTGGAGCTGATTCGGTGTGTGGAGTGGTCTCTACAGCGATGTAAGACTTGGACTTGAGACAAATGTTTTAATGTTTACTTCGAGACTTGTTTTCCTTTAGTTTTGCCCAATGTTTTAGGGCTCAGTTATCAAGTTATCGTTTTATGATTACCTACTTTGTTAAAGGTTTTCTAAAGTTTTATTTAAGTTTATTTTCAAGTTCCCCGGCCGGGGCATTTTTGTTAAGTATGTTGAGGTTTAAACGTAGCACCCTCTTTCAGTTTATGTTTTCCGCTATTTTAAAAGGTAATTTGGTAATTCCCTTTTTTTTCAAAAGTTAGGGTGTTACAGTGATGATCTGACTAAGCTTCTTATCCAGGTCACTGACATTGTTTTCCTTCTGGTACTGCTGCCCTGGATAGGTGTTATTCAAATATTGGTTCTGGCGATTGTCAGGAGCAGTTCCATAGTTACCCGGATTACGGTGCGGCGGCTGGTAGACACCTGCCGGCGGATGGTTAGGCTTCTGATCCTGAGCTGGACCAGCCGGGCGATTATTCTGGTTCTGGTTATGGTTGGTGCCAGCATTGTAGGGAGGTCTGTCTTGATAGTTCCCTTGCTGCCTGAAGTTGCGGTAGCCAACATAACCATTCTGATTATTAACGAAGCCTTGGTGAACGAAATTTACCTCTTCGGCGGACCAGACTTCTGTCTTACCAAAATTCTGACAACGGCCTCCGTTATGCGCGCAAGCTCCACACCATTCGCAATCGGCAACATAGACAGAAGCTGCCGGCGGTTTGACTGGTGTGGTAGACTTCTTCAAATGCTTCTCTGCTTCGGCCTTGATAGCTGCTTCGAGATCGAGCTTGCTCCTTGATCCTTCAGATTGTCATTCCCAGTTCCTTGACTTGGAAGCACAGTTTGCGAAGTGAAGAAGAGCAGCTTCTGGTGTGAGCGTAGTGCAATCCCCTCAGCTAGGGAATTGACCCACTTGGCAGATTCTTCTCGAAGACCTCAAGCAAAGATTTCAGCTAACTGCCTCTGCTCGAATCCATGATGAGGGCAGTTGTAGAGGAGTTCTTGGAATCGATTCCAAGTATCATATAAGCTTTCTCCTTATTTCTGGGAGAATCTGGCAATACTGTCCTTGATGGCCGTTGTTCTGGCAGGAGGAAAGTATTCTTCAATGAAGTCCTGAGCCAGAGTATCCCAATTAGTGTAATATCCAGGTGGTTTGCCAGTAAGCCACCTCTTAGCGGCGCCTTTCAGAGAGAATGGGAAAGCTCTCAAACAAAGAGTATTCTTGTCGAGGTTTCCGTTCTTAAAAGTGCTGCAGAGATCAAGGAAATCTGCAAGATGAGTGCACGAATTGTCTAGGGGCCTGCCTTCGAACTGTAGATTACTAGAGATCATAGTCAAGAATGGAATCTTGATCTCATAGTCAGGATCTCCTTCAATGCGCGGTACGGCAATGGGAGATCGAACGCTAGTCGCGCTCGGCTTGTTGTAATCGGCTAGACTTTTCTGTGCAGGCGGCGATGGTGGTGGATTTCCGCCTGGTGGTGGTGGTGGTGGTAATTGATCAGCCATGGTAGGAGATGGAGGAGGTGAAAGTGACTCGGTGTATGAAACAGATGTAGGTGACGGTAACGGTGAAGATGAGGGACTCTCCTTCAGTTCCTCAATCTTAATCGGAGTAACGGGTGGAGGTGGATTGATTCTGCTTCTCCTTGGAATCTGTGATTGTCGAGGTGGAGCAAAACTGCTTGGTCTCTCTATACTCTTAGCCTTGTCGGTTTAAGAGCGAGTCCAAGGGCGGCGATGCATACACCTGTGACAAACCTACAAATAACAAAAACAAACAAAAACTAGTGTAAAATCGAAGTGGGTGGAAAATGAAAGATGGAAAGTGGAGGAATAAATTGCCAGTTCTTCTTTCAAACGATCAAAAGAAGTCCCCGACAATGGCGCCAATTTGATGAATCCTAAGATCGTTGTTCGGGTTCAAACAAATAACTAACATAGCTAACAAGCTAGGGTAGATCGTATTCCACGGGTCTTCTATGATTGACTACTCAAATAAGCTGGCAAATTACTCGGATTTAAGCACTTTGTGCGTGGTGTGGGTTCCACGACTTCTAATTCTAAGAAATGCAGAGAAATTTAAAAATTTAAACTAAAGACAGATTGGAAATTGGTTGATTAAAACAGAGATGACAGACGAACTTAGACTTTGAATCCCCCTTCGTTCCCCAGAGCATTGGCAATCAACAGATCAGTGGATTTCGATTCTCATTCAATCAATTCTAAGACACCACCATAACTCCTTACCCTTAGGTTTAAGACCGGCGAACGTTCGCTCTATCCGTTCTAGCTACCAAGATTAATTAGTCGCCCGGGTACGGTTGCCTCTCGCAACTACTTAACTTAACTGGTGGAATTACTAACGATTATTGAGTTACTCTTGCAGTGGATTAACCCTAACCGGTTCCTATGAAAGGCACGCTCCAATTATAAGGTTAATTGTTCAATTCGATGTTCTAAGGTAAGACGAGCGTTCGCTTTTATCCTTAGCTTAACAAGAATCTAATCTAGGTGATCAATCCAGACAAGAAACATGAACAATGAAGAACAAATCAAACCTGAAAGAGAAACTGATTGAACTTCGAATCTAATCACCGACGATCCGTGACCGCTTTAAAGCCCTGGGTCACTTAGGGTTCATCTAGTCTAAGCTCTAAGAGTTTAGCTACGCATATTCATCACAAAAGAATCCAAGACAAAGAAAGAGTTCATCATCCAGAGGAAGAACAGAAAAGAATCTGAAAAAAAAACCTAATTAAGATGACTCCAGCAGAACTTCGATCTTCCGGTAGACTGCAATCCTAGCTCCGAGTCTTCGAGATGGAAGGGATGGCGTCATGATCTCTTTCCCGCTCTTCGAACTCTAAACTCTCTGCTCCAAAATTTGAGAGAATTCTGAAGTTCGGTATATTTCAAAGTGTATATGATTTTGGGCCGCCGGTTAAGTATTTATACTTAACCCTAATTCAGCCGGATTTTGCCTGATATTTTTGCCAAAAATACTGAAGGATTTTCGGCGAAAATTCCTTTGTAAATGGATGGTCCGCCGGCTGATTTCTCCTGTAAATTTCGGTCCCCTAGTTTTTGGTCGAAAACTTAACATTTTCGCCGAAAACTTCTGGTGATGAGCATCGCCGATTTCTACTGATATTTTTGCCGAAAATGCTGAGGTATTTTCGGCGAAAATTCCTTTATAAACCGGGCAGAATTGTTTCGACTTGATTGGCTCGTTCGATTGATTCCGATGCAATTCCTCGAGGTTCCAACGCCTTAGACACGTCCTTGGCTACTTGATTTGACGGCAAAAACCTATGCTAACATAAAAACACTAGAAAACCATCAAATAGACCCGAAACGGGCCAAGGTAACACAAATGGCACGAGATAGGGCAATCGATCGAATATTCGTTATTCTACCCTAAAAACCATGTCTTAAGCAAGGAAATGTTGCTTAAATGAGGCTGATAATCACGTCAAATCGAGTGTCATCACTCATGCTAGTCTTAGGGGGAATTTGAGGTTTGGTATATTTGTTTGTGGTAGAAGTATATTTGTGCTCTTTGATAGTGGATGTTTTGTGCTAGGTAGCATGCCTATGTGTGTCTTTGTTACTCTACCTAAGCATGTTGTTTTCATGTTGATTGATCCACTATCACCTCGTTTGCTTGCTAAAATGCTTAACTCGCTTAAATTCTAGTCATTTGACAAGCCACTTGATTGTATGGTGAGAACATGTGTGATAGCCGGGGTTTTTCAATGTAAAGTGTGAACTAGTTTTATTCCAAATGCCTTTTAAACCCTTTCACAAAAAGTCTGAAACTAGTTTTTGTTAAATATGAGGTCTAGTAACTTGACAAAGTGTTCTTATCTTTGATGGGTACCAGTTTTGTGTAGTGTTCAAAGTCGGTCGAAGTTTCCTGGAGTCTAGGACATAGGGTAGGAAAGTAAGGTTTCCATTGTGTGAGAAAGATGACCATTGTGTCCAAATGAGCGATAGATGTGCGTAGGAGCCGCTTGGTTGAGACCCACCACGAGCTTGCAATACGTTTCCTGCCCATTGCTTAGTCCTTAAAGGGGAAGTCTCAGTGTCGCATTCTCCTTCTCAACCCATCCCGCCATGGGCAGGGTTTAGGATAACGCGGTCCCCAATGGGGCTGGCTGCTCCATACCTGCACGAGTCTCCCAATGCTCTTACTGGTAAGATAAAAGAGTCTAGAAAAAAACTTGCTTTCTGAAGTCGCTACCAATAGAAAGACCAAAATTGAAGAAAAAGTGAGTTGTGAGAAGAAAAAGAGGGGGTAGAATTTGTAATAGCCTAGAGTCCTTTCGCAAAAGCCAAAAAATCTAAAAGTGTGAGGATGAGTGTACTACCCCCTGGCACATGTTGACCAATGTCGACCGGGCCCTTTACTTTCCCTCTGATCATGTGTAGGCTCCAGGAATAAGTGAACTGTCCCGTAACCAATGCTTTTGTCAAGTTATTCGGTCTTATGTCTAATAAGTACTAGTTTGGTCTTTGTTGTAAAAGTGTTTTAAGGGTTGTTTGGTGAGACTTTGGGATCCTTTCCCTTGTTGAAAATCGGGCTATCAAAACATGGTTCAACAAACTTAGAGATCTTTTGGCTTGTTTGAAATGGTTAGTGCATTAGTGTAAGTGCTTGCTCGCTTGAGGACAAGCTTCAGGTTAGTCGTAGGGGAATTTGATGTGACTATATTTCATTCATTTTAAGCCCTCGATTAGCCTAAGGATATCCCATGTTTAATCTCCAAATACTATGACTTTTATGATTTTATTGAAGTTTTGTGCAAAGTGTCCATTTGTTGTCCGGAAGCCACTTTGGAGCCAAATTCGTGGTCTATCAGATTTATATTTGTGCATTTTCAGGAGTTGGCATTGTAGTACGGATGACAAGGAGCACATAGGAGCAAACGGGAGGTTAATCGGAGCTAGGACGAAGGAGATAGAACCGATACAAGTTTGGGATTTCTACACCTGTTTCTAAAGAGGTTTTCGGCAAGAACTATCAAGTTCTTGCCGAGGAGTTTGAAGAATTAAAGGAGGAGGATTATTGAAGAATTTCTCAGTGAGAACTTTATAGTTTTCGCCGACAACTATGTTCTTGCCCAGCTATATAAATTGCGGCTTGGAAAGAAAGAAAAAGAGACAGAATTCAGCACTCGACGAAAAGAGAGAAGCGGCGATCGCACTCGACTCCCCTCTCAACTCCAACAACCGATCATCATCCTCCCCTCCCCATTTGTTGATCATCTTGAAGGATAGAAGCCATACCTTGGATTGAAGCTTGAAGAGCAAGGTTGCAAGATCCTCCATGAAGCTAGGATGATCTCCTCGTCTCAATTTCAGTTTTCTTCCATAGTTATGCTAGGCTAGACCTAGGGTTTAGTTTAGTGGGGGATGGATTAAGCTAGGATAGATGATTGATTGTGTGGATTGAGTTTCTCATAGCCTTTGTGTAAGATGATGATCCTAGACCTTGTGCTTAGTTTCCATGTGAGTATGATTTGTTCTTATGGTACATTTTCTATGTCTTTCAATACATGAAAGTGATTGATTGATGTTGATCAAAGGTTGTAGGATTGTAATTGATTGTTTGATAGATTAAACTTTCCAATTGCAACCGTTTTGAGCTTGTTTTCCTTGTTGACATTTTGGTGCGCATTTAGTTTTCAGTCATTTTGAGATTGAAAGACTCGTTGATTGTTAGACTAGTGTTCTATGATTGGCATGAGAATATCTTGCATCATTGCCTTGTGTTAGATGAATGTTAGCTAAGAGATTAAGTGTTTGAGCATTTCATTGGGCTAGATAATGCACTCCATTCCTTTGTTCATATAGCGAGAGCATGGTCCATTTTGTATAGGAGTAGAAAGTCAATTGTGCGAGTGTTCATTGATTCTATCCAAGTGTTTTGCATGGTCATTCGTTTGCACATCGTCGCTTGAGACTCAATTCAACTTTCATGATTCTTGAGCTTGAAGAAACAGATGACACTCGATTTGACGTGATTTTCAGCCTCATTTAAGCGACATTTCCTTGCTTGAAACGTGGTTTTAGGGGTAGAATAGCGAATATTCACTCAACTGCCCTATTTCCTACCGATTTGGTTACTTTGGCCCTTTGTGGGTCTATTTGATGGTTTTCTAGTGTTTTTGTAATAGCACAGGTTTTTGCCGACAAATACGTAACCAAAGACGTGTTCGAGACCTCAAGGAGTGAACCAGAATCGAACCAGAAATCAAATCAGAGTCTGAACCGAAGATCCAACTGCCCAGCACAATGTTTTCGCCGAAAACATTATAAAGATTTCGGCGAAAACACCTTAGAAACTCACAGGCAAAGTCAGCTATTTTACACTACAGTTTTTGGCGAAAAACTCCTCAGGTTTTCGGTGAAAAGTACAGAAGAAATCGGCAGAGCTCACAAGATGAAGTTTTCGGTGAAAACTTCAAGTTCTCGGCGAAAACTCCTAGTCCGAAAATCACAGGAGACCATCACCAAAAGCCAGCCATTTTTCAAAGAAATTTTCGCCGAAAACTTCTTATGTTTTCGGCGAAAACTCCAGGCAAAATCGGCAGAAATCAGTTTAGGTTTAAAGAACAAGGATATACTTACACTTTGGACGAAAATTCCAAGACTGAGATTAGAGAGAGAAAAAGTGAAGAGAGTTCGAGGAGCCAGGAAAGGATCGTGATGCCATCCTTCCATCTCGGAGACCCAGTGCTAGGAGTTGAAGATCCAGCAGATTGAAGCTTCAAGGATTCGTCGAAATTAGGTTTTACAGTTCTTCTCTGTCTTTCCTACCTGAGATGTATTCTTTGTTCATCTTCGATTCTCCTGTATTAAATATGAGTAGCTAAAAATCGTAGAGCTTAGATTAGATGAACCCTAAGTGACCTAGGGCTTTAAAGCGGTCACGGATAGGCGGTGATTAGATTCAAAATTCATTCAGTTCTCTTTCATGTTTGATTTGTTCTTTGTTCTCTATGTTTCTTGTCTGGTTTGGCCACCTAGATTAGATTCTTGTTAAGCTAATGATAGAAGCGAACGCTCGCCTTACTTTAAAACACCAAATCAAACAATTAACCTATTCATTGGATTATGCCTTCTGTAGGAACCAGTTAGGGTTAATCCATTGCAAGAGTAACTCATAAATCGCTAGTAATCGCACCAGTTAGTTTAGTCGTCGCAAGAGGCGACCGTACCCGGGCGACTAATTAATCGTGGTAGTTAGATTGGATAGAGCGAACGTTCGCCAGTCTTAAACCTAAGGGTAAGGAGTTATGATGGTGTCTGTGAACTAAATGAACTAGAATCGAAAATCGTTGGACTATTGACTGCCAATGCTCTAGTGATCTAAGGAGGATTCGAAGTCTAAGCTTGCCTGTCGTCTGTCTAAGTCAAACAACCAATCATTCTACATTTAAATTTCATTTCATTTCACCGTGCATTTTGATGACACTCGATTTGACGTGATTATCAGCCTCATTTAAGCGACATTTCCTTGCTTAAGACATGGTTTTTAGGGTAGAATAGCGAATATTCACTCAACTACTCTATCTCGTGCCATTTCTGTTACTTTGGACCGTTTCGGGTCTATTTGATGGTTTTCTAGTGTTTTCATGTTAGCACAGGTTTTTGCCGTCAAATAAAGTAGCTAAGGACGTGTCTAAGGCGTTGGAACCTCGAGGAATCGCACCGGAATCGGTCCAAGGAGTCAATCAAGTCGAACTAAATCCTGCTCCCATTTACACTAGAGTTTTCGGCAAAAATCCCCTAGGTTTTCGGCGAAAACTCAAGAAGGAATCGGCTGAGTTCAATAAAGAAAGTTTTTGGTGAAAACTCCAAGTTTTCGCCGAGAACCCGGCGGTCCGAAAATCATAGGAGAAAACAGCCGAGCATTCAAGTCATTTACAAGGGAATTTTTGGCGAAAACTCAAACAACTTTTCGGCAAAAATTACAGGCAAATTCGGCGGTATTAGGGTTAAGTATAAATACTTAACCGGCAGCCCAATAATGAAAATATCTCATAATACCACATAATACCAATTACTTCGAGAATTCTCACGAGTTCTGGAGCAGAGTTTAGAGTTCGAAGAGCCAGGAAGAGATCATGACGCCATCCCTTCACCTCGGAAAATCGGAGCTAGGATTACAGATTAGCGGAGATCGAAGTTTTGCCGGAGTCATCTTAATTAGGTTTTTCAGATCCTTTTCTGTTCTTCCTCTGTTCAAGATGAACTCTGTCTTTGTCTTTGATTCTTTTGTTATGAACATGAGTAGCTAAACTTGTAGAGCTTAGGCTAGATGAACCCTAAGTGACCCAGGGCTTTAAAGCGGTCACGGATTAGCGGTGATTAGATTCAAAGTTCAATCAGTTTCTCTTTCATGTTTGATTTGTTCTTCATTGTTAATGTTTCTTGTCTGGATTGATCACCTAGATTAGATTCTTGTTAAGCTAAGGATAGAAGCGAACGCTCGCGTTACTTTAAAACATCAAATCGAACAATTAACCTAATCATTGGAGTGTGCCTTTTGTAGGAACCGGTTAGGGTTAATCCACTGCAAGAGTAACTCATAAATCGTTAGTAATTGCACCAGTTAGTTAAGTCGTAGCGAGAGGTGACCGTACCCGGACGGCTAATTAATCTTGGTAGCTAGTTCGAATAGAGCGAACGTTCGCCAGTCTTAAACCTAAGGGTAAGGAGTTATGGTGGTGTCTTAGAATTGATTGAACGAGAATCGAAATCCGCTGATCTATTGATTGCCAATGCTCTGGTGAAAGAAGGGGGATTCGAAGTCTAAGCTTGTCTGTCATCTTTGTTTAACCAACCAATCTTTTGATCTGTTTTCAGTTTTAATTTTTAATTTCTGCGCATTTCTTAGAATTAGAAGTCGTGGAACTCACACCACGCACAACCTGTTGAAACTTGAATAAACTGTCAGCTTCTTTGTGTAGTCAATTATTACAAAACCCGTGGAATATGATCTACCCTAGCTTCCAGCTTGGTAGTTATTTGATACCGCTCTACGACGGTTCATCACATTTTTAGTATAGAAGTTGTGTTTGTTTTTGTCTCTTGCAGATCATAGCAGATACATAATCAAACTACTCCCGTTCCATCATTCCCTTCCGCAATGGCTGCTCCAAGGAGTCTTGCAGACTACAGTCAGCCGCGTGCATTTAACGTTCGGTCTCCAATCACCGTGCCTTATAATGACGATGATCCTGACTATGAGATCAAGATCCCTTTCCTGGGGCTAATCTCTAAGGACGTGCAATTTGAAGGAAAGTCGGATGATAATCCTTGCACACATCTGTCTGACTTTTTGGTTGTCTGTTTTTGTCTCTCAGAGGTGCAGCTAAGAGATGGCTTGGAAGCAAACCTCCCCGTCATTACACCGATTGGGAAACTTTAGCTCAAGATTTTGTTGAGGAATATTTCCCTCCATCAAGGACAACTGCCTACAAGGACAGCATCTCCAGGTTTACTCAGAGAGAAGACGCAAGCTTGTATGACACGTGGAACGAATTCCAATCCCTTCTCTTCAACTGCCCTCATCATGGGTATGAAGAAAGGCAGTTGGCTGAATTCTTCGCCCGTGGTATGCGTGAGGAATCTGCAAAGTGGGTCAACTCCCTAGCTGGCGGAGATTGCACTGCTCTCACTCCTCAGGATGCTCTTCTTCATTTTGCTAGTTGTGCGGTAAAGTCCGGAACCTGTGTTCATAACGATGGAAGCTGCCTCAACTTTGGTAAAACAGATGACTGGTCTACAGAAGAGGTGAACTTCATCAGTCAAGGCTTCGCCAGCAACGAGAAAGGCTACGCCAATTACAGGAAATACTAACCGCAGAATCAGATCAACCGATTCTCGGACTCATACCAAAGACCTCCTGGATTCTTTGAAGGACAGCAGCAGCCTCGAGCAAAGCCACATTACAATAGAGACGAGGACTATGAGAAAAAGTTTGATCAAATCATGAGCAGACTCGATGAACATGACAACCAATTAAAAGCTCAAGCTGCACTCAATCAATGACAGAAGGCTCAAAGCAAAAGGATAGAAGGTGCAATAAACAATATGTCTAAAATCCTTACTAGCAATCCCTTCCTTCATCAAGCAGCATTTCAAGGAGACCTCGGTGTGAAGAATGAACAAGCTCAAGCTATCACTACCAGGAGCGGCAAGCAAACAACTGATCCAAAGGCTCCAGAACCTGACATGGTACTAGATACTACTGCCATGGATATGCCAGAGATTGAAGATATCACAGAAGAGGAAGAAGAAGCACCGACTCCTCCTCCCAAGACAGCCCCTGAGCCTGTCTTAGCGCCATACATACCTCAGATCCCCTTTCCAAAGGCTACAACGAGCAAAGCCAAGGATCATGACACCCAGTATAAGAAGTGGTACAATGTTCTTAAGACTGCAGAGATCAAGATACCAGTAACTGAGGCTGTAGAGATCAAACCACCACTTGGGAAATTCTTTAAGGATCTCGTGAAGAAGGTGAAGAACGGAGAGGCATACTCTGTCACGCTTACTAACGAATGCGCTTCTCTCTTTGGTACTCCGTCTCCCATACGCCAGCCGCCACCACCGCCAGTTAAATGTTCTGATCCCGGTCCTTTTACATTACCGTGCATCATTAATGGTATTAAAATTGACCGTAGTCTGGCTGATTCTGGTGCTTCTATTAATGTTATGCCTGTTTATCTATATGAAAAGCTGAACCTAGGGAAATTAAAACCGCTTACTTTGCATCTCGTGCTAGCCCATAGGTCTGTCAAACTGCCTAGGGGTATAATAGAAGATGTAGCTGTTTGCTGTGGTCCTTTTACCATAATTGCAGATTTTGTTGTTCTAGATACACGTGACTTAGATGGAACGCTTATCTTAGGTCGACCTTTCTTAACAACTGCTGGTGCAAATATCAACTACAAACAGGGCTTGTTAACTTTAAGTGTAGGACAGGACAGTGTTACCTTCCGCATTAAGGATAGCATGAGATATTCTGTTGCTCAAGATGATAATTGTTATACTGTTGATTCTATGGAGTTGGCCTCGGCCAACTTCATCACTAATGCCTTATCTAGTGATCCGCTAGAGTTGTGCTTGATTTCAGGAATTAACAGTGCGCTAGAAGATCCAGAGCAGCGCCTGTGGCAGGACGAGTTAGACGATCGGAGAGTGACCTCCACAACCGCTTCTGCGCCTGCACACATTGAACCAGCATCAAGTCGGATCACTACTTCATATGAGTACCCATTAGAACTCACATTAAAGGAGCTGCCTGACCATCTAGAGTATGCATTCCTGGGGAAGGAATGCCAGCTGCCAGTCATCATCAATTTAAATCTATCTCCCGAGCAGAAAGAACAACTGATCAGGTTACTCAAGAAGCATGTCCGAGCCATTTCCTGGCAATTGGCCAACATCAGGGGTATTTCTGAGACGTTTTGCAAGCATTGGATAGTCGTAGATGAGGAATTCAAGCCAGTTAAATAGCCGAAACGCCAATTAAATCCTCTGATGCAGGAAGTCATGAAGAAAGAAGTTCTGAAGCTTCTGGATGCCGGCATCATTTACCCTATTGCCGACAGTCCTTGGGTCAGTCTGACTCAAGTCGTCCCAAAATAGGGAGGAATCACCGTCATCCCTAATCCGAAGGGTGAGCTCATTCCTACTCATACAGTTATCGGATGGAGAGTCTGTATCGATTATCGACGACTCAATGACGCTACAAAGAAGGATAACTTCCCACTGCCGTTCATTGACAAGACGCTGGAACGGTTGGCTGGTCATGACTACTACTGCTTCTTAGATGGGATGTCCGGTTACTTCCAGATCCCCATCGAGCTCGATGATCAAGAGAAGAAGACTTTCACCTGCCCGTTTGGTATGTTTGCTTATCGTCGCGTTCCCTTTGGTTTATGTAATGCTCTTGCCACTTTTCAGAGGTGCATGCTTGCTATATTCGTAGATCTAGTAGAGAATGTGGTGGAGGTATTCATGGAAGACTTCTCCGTATATGGGGACTCATATTCCAAGTGCCTGGCCAACCTGGACAAGGTGCTTGCTCGTTGTGAAGAAACTAACTTGGCTCTTAGTTGGGAGAAATGTCTTTTTATGGTTACCGAAGGCATTGTTCTTGGCCATAGGATCTCTAAGCTTGGTATAGAAGTAGACCGGGCCAAGCTCGAAACCATCACCAGTTTGCCGCCGCCTACTTTGGTCAAGACAGTTCGAAGCTTCCTAGGTCATGTTGGCTTCTACCGGAGATTTATCAAAGACTTCTCCAAGATCAGTCTACCTATGACCAAGCTTCTAGAGAAAAATGTTCCTTTTGTTTTTGATAAAGCTTGTCTTGCAGCCTTTGAGACCCTGAAGACCAGACTCACTACCGCACCGATCCTCACAGCACTAGATTGGAATCTCCCATTCGAAATCATGTGCGATGCTAGCGACTTTGCCGTTGGCGCAGTTCTTGGTAAGAGAAAAGAAAAGAGGTTTCATCCCATCTATTTTGCTAGCAAGACGCTGAACGACGCTCAAAGGAACTACACTACTACAGAGAAAGAGCTTCTAGCTATCGTTTTCTCCTTTGACAAGTTCAGACAGAACCTGGTTCTTTCACACACCATCGTCTATACAGATCATTTTGCTCTGCGCCATCTATTACCAAGCAGGATTCGAAGCAATGACTCATCCGGTGGATCCTCCTTCTGCAAGAGTTCAACATAGAGATTAAAGACAAGAAGGGAGCTGAGAATTTAGCAGTCGATCACCTTTCTTGACTCAAGGAATCACAGACAGGTAAGTCTACTAATACCCCTATCAATGATTCTTTCCCTGATGAGCTGCTGCGTGTTGAAATCTATGAACAGGTCAACAGCATAGCCATCGAGCCCTGGGCAATCACTCACGCTCAAGAGCTAAGTGACGCAACCAATTCTGATGAGCCCTGGTATGCCACCCTAGCTAATTATCTCTCTCACAGCATCATACCCCCTGAGCTGGACTATAATGCACGCAAGAAGCTCTTCAAAGAGGCTAAGTCATACTTCTGGGACGAGCCCTTCTTATACCGCATCAGTATTGATGCAATGATCCAAAGATGTGTCTCCTACATCGAAGCGGCTGACATCATGCGTAAGTGCCATGAGGGCCAGTTCGGAGGACACTTCGGCGGCAACCGCACTACAAGAAAGGTACTTGAAACTAGTTTTTACTGGACTTCAATCTTCAGTGATTGTGACGCTTTAGCTCGTCATTGTGATGCATGCCAATGATCAGGTAACATCTCTAACCAAAATGAGATGCCCCAAATTGTTTCTTTAACTGTTGAGATTTTTGATGTCTGGGGGATTGATTTTATGCGTCCGTTCACACCCTCCAACGGAAACAAGTACATTCTTGTGGTCGTTGACTATGTTTCTAAGTGGGCTGAAGCTAAAGCTCTACCCACTAACGATTCAAGAGTGGTGGGTCGGTTCCTTACATGTCTTTTCATGCATTTTGGTTCACCTCGCTTCATCATAAGCGATAGGGGTACCCACTTCCACGGACAGTTCGACCGGGTGTGCAAACGCTTTGGCGTCACCCACCGAATGTCCACAGCTTACCATCCTCAAGCTAATGGTCAAGCAGAAGTGACGAACTGTGAGCTCAAGCGGATTCTTGATAGGACAGTTGGCCGGTCTCGCAAGGACTGGTCATCTAAGCTCAATGATGCCTTATGGGCTTATCGAACTGCCTACAAGACTCCCATCGGTACCTCACCGTATCAGCTGGTCTATGGCAAGGCATGCCATTTACCAGTTGAGCTTGAGCACAAGGCGTTTTGGGCTAATAAAGAGTTGAATATGTGTTATGCAGTAGCTGGTAATAAGCTCCATGATCAGATCGCTGAGCTTGAAGAACACCGTCTCCACGCGTACGAGAGCACGAAGCTTTACAAGGAACACACCAAGAGAATTCATGACTCCCAATTGAAAACGATCAAGCAGTTCTACCCCGGAGATGAAGTCCTCTTATACAATTCTTGGTTGAAGCTATTCCCGGGTAAACTGAAATCCCGATGGTCCGGCCCCTATACCGTGGTTCGGCAATCGTCCCTGGGCAGCGTCCTAATTAAAGGACACGATCAAGAGCCATTCATGGTCACCGGTCACAGGCTCAAGAAATACCTACAGGGCTTAGCCGTTTCCCTCATCGACGTGCACTACTTTACATTTCCCCCATAACGCCGATCCAGGTATCGTGCAGCTCACGAACGTTAAGCAAGAGCGCTTCGTGGGAGGTAACCCACAACTGGAGTCAGTTCGGTTTCATTTCGAGTCGAGTCGTTTCTTTTCAAACTTTGAAAAAAAAATTGCCGATCCGAATTTCAAATGAGTTTTCGCCAAAAACTCTGGTTTTAAAAGCAGCCTAATCCTCCTGTTTCTCGCCACCGAAGAGTTCTCGCCGAAAAACCAGCCTTTTTGCCGAAAAGTTTTTTGCTCTGTGAGAGAATTTTTGCTGAAAAATCCTCACTTCTTCGCCGAAAATATGTGTTTTCAACAGGTATTTTCGCCAAAAATTGAAAACTTTTTTGCCAAAAATTTGGTACTTTTCGCCGCTATTTAAACCCCCCCACTTCGGCCTCTTTTTCGCGAAATAAACGAACCCCCCCGGAAACCAAATCTTTCGCTCTCTCTCTCCGTGTCCGCCGTCCAACCCGCCAACCCCAAGTCGCCGCCGCCCACGCTGCCATCCTAGCAAGTCACCGCCGCCAAACCAACTGCCCTTCCCCCATTGGTCGTTTTCAGCCTCGAGCCCTAGAATCGGAGCTCCACAGCTCCGGTTCTACGCGAAACGAGTTTTCAAGCTTTTGATCGATTTCTCGGATTTCTAATCGTTTTCTCGAGTCATGTCTTCACGGTTAGTTGTTCAACCATTGATTTTGAATCTTTTGGCGTTTCGACTTTCAGTTTTCGGCATGGTTGACTTTGGTTGACTTTTTGATTTCCCTCGAATTGCATATGTGCTGTTTCGGTGTAATCTGGCCAAATTTTTGGAATCCCTTTGTTCTATTCTACCCTCGTGAATGGTTTTCTTTGATCTTGTGCCGATGAATTGTCTTGTGTTGTGCCTTATGACAAATTGCAACTTGTGCATGCTTGATTGATTGAATGTCGTTTTCTTCCCTGCGTGCTGGCCATTTCTTTGCTGCTATGTTTTAATATGGTGATCTCTCGGTTGATTTGCTTACCCCCACTTGTCCGCTTCGTTCCTCTCAGAACCGTGGTTTCAATCTAAGTGTGGGGTAGGATTCTTGTCTTCTAATTCTGGTCTGCCCTGAGTTATGTATTACAGGAATCCGAAGCGTTTCAAGACCACCAGTGCAGATAGAGAGCAGCGATCCAAGGCTCGACAGACCAAGGCTCCATCCTCCAGTCTTCCCACACCATCTGCCGAGGTACCAGTTGCTGCGACCTTGGTTCCACAGGCTACACCGGCCCCGGTGCTCCCTATCCCCAGTACTCCTACCGCCGCCACTGGGGCGTTGCATCCATTCATCGCTGCCCTTGAGCCACACCAACTGGAGGTCTACATGAGGATCAAGGACATTCCTCCGGCGAAGGTGGCCATCCTCTCTCTTAACAGTCTCCGTAACCACTGCGCTGGATGGCACGCCAGTGTCGACCGAGCTCTTGAACTAACCGGTCTGCTAGCTCTTACCACCTCCGGCTCCACTTGCCCTCTAATCGCCCTTCAGGAGTTCTGGAGTTCGGTTGAATGGACTACTCAGAGACCCCAGCGCCTCCTCAAGTGTGTCCGCTTCCGTCTCGGGGAGTCTAGTACGAGAAGACCCTCGACGAGTTTGCTCTCCTACTCGATGCCAATGCCAACCTTGTCGATGCCTCCCTCGGTTTTGAGGAGATGAGCTCCGTTGCTCAAGCCCAGTATTTTGACACATGGCGATTCATCTCCGGGGCTTCCGAGCCAAAGCCAGAGAACGGCACTATTGGTAACATTGCTCATCCTCTTTTCCATCATTGAGCTTAGATGACCAGTCCTTGCGGGACCGGCCAACTGTCCTATCAAGAATCCGCTTGAGCTCACGGTTCGTCACTTCCGCTTGACCATTCGCTTGAGGATGGTAAGCTGTGGACATACGGTGGGTGACGCCAAAGCGTTTGCACACCCGGTCGAATTGTCCATGGAAGTGGGTACCCCTATCGCTTATGATGAAGCGCGGTGAACCAAAACGCGTGAAAAGACGAGTAAGGAACTGACCCACCACTCTTGAATCATTAGTGGGTAGAGCTTCAGCTGCAGCCCACTTAGAAACATAATCAACGGCTACAAGAATGTACTTGTTTCCGTTGGAGGGTGTGAACGGACCCATAAAATCAATTCCCCAAACATCAAAGATTTCAACAGTTAAAAAAACAATTTGGGGCATCTCATTACGGTTAGAGATGTTACCTGACCGCTGGCACGCATCACAACGTCGAGCAAAAACATCACAATCACTAAAGATTGAAGGCCAATAAAAACCTGTTTCGAGTACCTTTTTCGCAGTGCGGTTGCCTCCGAAGTGTCCTCCGAACTGTCCTTCATGGCATTTACGCATGATATCAGCTGCTTCGATGAAAGAGACACATCACCGGATCATCCTGTCAATACTGATGCGGTATAAGAAGGGCTCATCCCAGAAGTATGACTTGGCTTCTTTAAAGGGCTTCTTGTGCGCATTGAAATCTAGCTCAGGAGGTACAATGCCGTGAGAGAGGTAATTAGCCAGGGTTGCATACCATGGTTCTTCCGAGTCGGTTGCATTACTCAGATCTTGAGCGTGAGGGATTGCCCAGGGCTCGATAGCTATGCTGTTAACCTGTTCATACGTTTCAACACGCAACAGCTCGTCAGGGAAAGAATCATTGATAGGGGTAGTAGATTTACCTGTTTGTGATTCCTCCAGTCGGGAAAGATGATCGACTGCTAAGTTCTCCGCTCCCTTCTTGTCTTTAATTTCTATGTCGAACTCTTGGAGGAGAAGGATCCATCGGATGAGACGTGGCTTCGAGTCCTGCTTGGCTAACAAATGGTGCAGGGCAGCATGATCTGTGTAGACAATGGTTTGTGAAAGAACAAGATACTGTCTGAACTTGTCAAAGGAGAAAATGATGGCTAGAAGCTCTTTCTCCGTAGTAGTGTAGTTTCTCTGAGCATCATTGAGTGTCTTGCTAGCAAAGTAAATAGGATGAAATCTCTTCTCCTTCCTTTGACCAAGAACTGCGCCAACAGCGAAGTCGCTAGCATCGCACATAATCTTGAATGGAAGATTCCAATCTGGTGCTGTAAGAATCGGTGCGGTGGTGAGTTGAGTCTTCAAAGTCTCAAAGGCTTCAAGACATGCTTTATCAAATACGAAAGGAACATCTTTCTCAAGAAGCTTCGTCATTGGAAGAGTGATCTTGGAGAAGTCTCTGATGAATCTTTGGTAGAATCCAGCATGACCGAGGAAACTTCAAACTGTCTTAACTGAGGTCGGCGGTGGTAAGCTGGCGATGGTTTCAAGTTTTGCACGATCAACTTCTATACCGGCCTTAGAAATCCTATGGCCCAGAACAATGCCTTCGGTAACCATGAAGTGACATTTCTCCCAACTAAGAGCTAGGTTGGTTTCCTCACAACGAGCTAGCACCTGGTCCAGATTGGCCAGGCACTTTGAGAACGAATCTCCATAGACAGAGAAGTCGTCCATGAATACCTCCACCACATTCTCTACCAGATCTCCAAATATAGCAAGTATGCATCTCTGAAAGGTAGTGGGAGCATTACATAAACCAAAAGGAATACGACGATAAGCAAACGTAGCAAACGGGCAGGTGAAAGTCGTCTTCTCTTGATCATCAAGCTCGATGGGGATCTGGAAGTAACCGGACATCCCGTCTAAGAAGCAGTAGTAGTCATGACCAGCCAATCGTTTAAGCATCTGATCAATGAATGGTAGTGGAAAATGATCCTTCTTTGTGGCATCGTTGAGTCGTCGGTAATCGATACAGACTCTCCATCCGGTAACCGTGCGAGTCGGGATGAGCTCACCCTTTGGATTAGGGATGACGGTGATTCCTCCTTTCTTTGGAACGACTTGAGTCGGACTAACCCAAGGACTGTCGGCAATAGGATAGATGATACCGGCATCTAGAAGCTTGAGTACTTCCTTCTTTACAACTTCCTGCATCAGAGGGTTTAGTCGGCGTTGTGGTTGTCTGACTGGTTTGAATTCTTCATCAACGACTATTCGATGTTTGCAGAAGGTTTCAGAGATGCCTCTAATGTCTGCTAACTACTAGGCAATAGCTCTGACATGCTTCTTGAGTGGCCTGATCAGTTGCTCTTTCTGCTCGGAAGATAGATTCGAATTGATGATGACTGGTAACTGGCAGTCCTTCCCCAGAAATGCGTATTCTAGGTGATCAGGCAGCTCCTTCAAAGTAAGTTCTGGTGGATTCTTGTATGAGGAAGTAATCCGACTCAATGCTGGCTCGATGTGTGTAGGCGCAGTGATGGGTGTGAATGTCGCCTTCTGCTCGTCTAACTCATCTTGCCATAGGCGCTGCTCTGGATCTTCTAATGCATTGTCAATCCCTGAAATCAAACACAACTCTAGCGGATCACTAGATAAGGCATTAGTAACGAAGTTGGCCGAGGCCAACTCTAGGGGATCAACAGTATAACAGTTATCGTCTTGAGCAACAGAGTATCTCATGCTATCTTTAATGCGGAATGCAACACTCTCCTGTCCTACACTCAAAGTTAACAGGCCTTGTTTGCAGTTAATATTTGCACCAGCAGTTGCTAAGAAAGGTCAACCTAGGATAAGTGTTCCGTCTGACTCGCGAGTATCTAGAACAACAAAATCCGCAATTATAGTAAACGGACCACATCAGACAGCTACATCTTCTATTATTCCCCTAGGTAGTTTAACAGACCTATCGGCTAACACTAGATGCAGAGTAATCGGTTTTAACTGCCCTAGATTCAGCTTCTCATATAGATAAACAGGCATAACATTAATAGAAGCACCAGAATCAGCCAGACTGCGATCAATTTAATGCCATTAATAATGCACGGTAATGTAAAAGGACCGGGATCAGAACACTTAGCTGGGGGTGGTGGCGGCTGTCGTATGGGAGATGGCGCACTGAGAATAGAAGCGCATTCATTAGTAAGCGTGACAGAGTACGCCTCTCCGTTCTTCACTTTCTTCACTAGGTCTTTAAAGAACTTCCCAAGTGGCGGTATAATCTCTACAGCTTCTGTCACTGGTATCTTGATCTCTGCAGTCTTAAGAACATTGTACCACTTCTTATACTGAGTTTCATGATCCTTGGCTTTGCTCATTACAGCTTTTGGGAAAGGGATCCGAGGTACATATGGCGCCAAGACAGGCTCAGGAGCTGTCCTAGGAGGAGGAGGAGGAGGAGCAGATGCTTCTTCTTCCTCTTTTGTGATATCTTCAATTTCTGGCATATCCATGGCAGCACTGGTATCTGGTATCACGTCAGGTTCCGGGGCCTTTGGATCAGTTGTTTGCTTGCCACTCCTGGTGGTAATAGCTTGAGCGTATTCGCTCTTTGCACCGGAGTCTGCTTGAAATGCTGCTGGATTAAGGAGAGGATTGCTAGTAAAGAGTTTAGTCATATTGCTTATAGCATCCTCTATCCTCTGGCTCTGAGCTCTCTGTCCTTGATTGAGTGCAGCTTGAGCTTTTAATTGAATGTCGTGGTCGTCAAGTCTGCTCATAATCTGATCGAACTTCTTCTCATAGTCTATGTCTCTATTGTTGTACGGCTTTGCTTGAAACTGGTGTTGTCCTCCAATGAATCCCGGAGGTCTCTGATAAGGATCTACTAACCGGTTGCTTTGGTTCCGTGGCACGTAGTTTCTGTAACAGGCATAGCCTTTCTGATTGTTGGCGAAGCCTTGATCAACGAAGTTTATCTCTTCTGTAGACCAAACTTCTGTTGTACCGAAGTTGAGGCAGCTTCCACCATTATGAGCACAGGATCCACACCATCCACAGTCAGCCGAAAAGATGGTAGCTTACGGGGGATCGAGAGGAATACCAACTGCTTGTAGATGTTTTTGAACCTCCGCTTTGATCTGCTCTGCAACACTCATCTGACTCTGACTCTTGGTTCCTTCTCTTTGCCTCTCCCAGTTTCTGGATTTTGAAGCACAGCTAGCGAAATGCAGAAGAGCATCCTAAGGAGTAAGGGCGGTGCAATCTCCGCCAGCTAGGGAGTTCACCCAATTTGTAGATTCTTCGCGCATACCACGAGCAAAGAATTCAGCCAGCTGTCTTTGTTCATACCCATGGTGAGGACAATTGAAGAGAAGAGATTAAAATTCATTCCAAGTGTCATACAGGCTTGCATCTTCTCTCTGAGTGAACCTGGAGATGCGGTCTTTATAAGCAGTTGTCCTTGCGGGAGGAAAGTATTCCTCAACAAAATCTTGAGCTAATGCCTCCCAGTTAGTGTAATGACCTGGTGGTTTGCTTCCAAGCCACTGCTTAGCTGCACCTCTGAGAGAGAGCGAAAAAGCTCGGAGACATAAAGTGTTCTTGTTGAGGTTCCCAGACTTGAAAGTGTCATAGACAGCCAGAAAGTCGGTTATATGTGTGCAGGGATTATCATCTGGCCTTCCTTCAAATTGTATGTCCCTAGAGATTAGTTCTAGGAGAGGAATCTTAATCTCATAATCAGGATCATCGTCATTAGAAAGCATGGTGATGGGGGATCGAAAGTTGGATGCACGCGGCTAACTGTAGTCTGCAACACTCTTAAGAGCAGTCATTGAGGTAAAGGAAGATGGAACGGAAGTGATACGTTTCTATACCTGCTATGATCTGCAAGAGACAAAAACAAACACAACCGGTGTAAAATCGAAGTGTGATGGAAATGAAATATGGAAAGGTAGAAGAATAAAAATGCCAACTCTTCTTTCAACGAAATAGAAGAGTCCCCGGCAACGGTGCCAATTTGATGAGCTGCAGAATAGTGGTCAATCAAATAACTACCAAGCTGTGAAGCTAGGGTAGATCGTATTCCACGGGACTCCTCTACTTCCTTACTCAAATGTGTTGGCAATTAAATTCGAGGGTAAACACTTAGTGCGTGGTGTGAGTTCCACGACTCCTATACTAAAAATGCAAAGATTAATTGAAATGAAATTAAAGCGAATAACGATTGATTGATTGACTAAGACAGAAGACAGACAAGCTTAGATTTCGAATCCCCTTAGATCACCAGAGCATAGGCAATCAACAGATCAGCGGTTTCCGATTCTAGTTCATTCAGTTCTCAGACACCACCATAACTCCTGACCCTTAGGTTTAAGACTGGCGAACGTTCGCTCTATCCGATCTAGCTACCACGATTAATTAGCCGCCCGGGTACGGTCGCCTCTCGCAACGACTTAACTTAACTGGTGCAAATTCTAACGATTTATGAGTTACTCTTGCAGTGGATTAACCCTAATCGGTTCCTACGAAAGGCACACTCCAATTATAAGGTTAATTGTTCAACTTGATGTTCTAAAGTAAGGCGAGCGTTCGCTTCTATCCTTAGCTTTACAAGAATCTAATTTAGGTGGCCAAACCAGACAAGAAACACAGAGAACAAAGAACAAATCAAACATGAAGGAGAAACTGAATGAATTTCGAATCTAATCACCGTCGATCCGTGACCGCTTTAAAGCCCTGGGTCACTTAGGGTTCATCTAATCTAAGCTATACGAGTTTAGCTACTCATATTCAATACAGAAGAATCAAAGACAAACAAAGAATACATCTCAGGTAGGGAAGACAGAGAAGAACTGTAAAACCTAATTTCGATGACTCCTGGCAGCTTCAATCTACTGGATCTTCAACTCCTAGCACTGGCTCTCCGAGATGGATGGATGGCGTCACGATCCGTTCCTGGCTCCTCGAACTCTATCCACTCGTTCTCTCTTTCTCTCAGTCTTGGGATTTTTCGTCCCGTGTAAATTTGTGTGTAATTTATGATCTCCCTTATTTAGCCGCTTGATTCAGTATTTAAACCTAACCGGCGGCTGCTGCTTTTTCACTGGGATTTTCGCCAAAAATCCAAGGATATTTTCGGCAAAAATATTTGCTCAAATGTTGCTTGATCCGTCTATTTCTTCTGGCTTAAATGGCGTAGGGTTTTCGGTAAAAACTCCCAAGGTTTTCACCGAAAACATCTTCTTGATTGGGACAGTGGATTTCTTCTTTCATTTTCGGCGAAAACCCAAGGGTATTTTCGCCGAAAATCTATGTGTAAAATGGAGCAGGAATTCTTTTGAGTTGAATGACTTTTCTGGTTGATTCAGGTGTGATTCCTCGGGGTTCCAGTGCCTTAGACACGTCCTTGGCTACCGTATTTGATGGGAACACCTGTGCTAACACGAAAATACTAGAAAACCATCAAATAGACCTGAAATGGGCCAAGGTAACACAAAGGGCATGAGATGGATCGGTTGAGTGAATATTCATTATTCTACCCTAAAAACCGTGTCTTAAGCAATGAAATGTCCCTTAAATGAGGTTGATAATCACGTCAATTCGAGTGTCATCATTTCTCTTGCATGTTTGATTTGTTCTTCGTTGTTTATGTTTCTTCTTTGGCTTGATCACCTAGATTAGATTCTTGTTAAGCTGAGGATAGTAGCGAATGTTCACCTCACTTTAAAACACCAAATCAGCAATTAACCTATTTATTGGAGTGTGCCTTTCGTAGGAACCAGTTAGGGTTAATCCACTTCAAGAGTAACTCATAAATCATTAGTAATTCCACCAGTTAGTTTTGTCATCGCAAGAAGCGACCGTACTCGAGCGACTAATTAATCTTGGTAGCTAGATCGGATAGAGCGAACATTTGCCAGTCTTAAACCTAAGGGTAAGGAGTTATGGTGGTGTCTTAGAATTGATTGAACGAGAATTGAAAGCCGCTGGTCTGTTGATTGCCAATGCTCTGGTGATCTAAGGGGGATTCGAAGTCTAAGCTTGTCTGTCATCTTTGTTAAGTCAACCAATCTTTCAATCTATCTTTCGATTTAGTTTTTAATTTACCTGCATTTCTAGAATAGAAGTCGTGGAACTCACACCACGCACAACGTGTTTGAACATGAGTAATCTGCCTTTACATTTTCGTAAACAATTCATTGAAGACCCATTTAATACGATCTGCTTAGCTTTTAGCTTAGTAGTTATTTGATACCCTATTCTGCAGTTCATCAATCTCATAGTCAAGATCAGCCTCATTGCGTGACACAGAGATAGTAGATCAAATGATAGTCGCGCTCGGCTTGTTGTAGTCCACAAGGCTCTTCATTGGAGCAGCCATTCGTGGAGAAGGTGGTGGCGAGAGTGATGCAGTGGACGAAGCGGGGGAAGATGAGGAGCTCTCCATCGGCTCCTCAATCTTAATTGGAGTAAAGGATGAAGGTGGAGCGATAGTAGATTTCTTTGGAATTCGAAGTTGCTTAGGCAGAGTAGAACTACCCAACTTCTCGACACTCTCAGCCTTGTTAGTGTTGGTTAGAGAGCGATTAAACGGGCGATGATGCATAAACCTGTGAACAACCTGCAAGAGACAAAAACAAACACAACCAGTGTAAAATCAAAGTGTGATGGAAAAAATGAAAGTTGGAAAGGTAGAAGAATAAAATGCCAACTCTTCTTTTAAACAGTTAGAAGAGTTTCCTGGCAACGGCGCCAATTTAATGGAGCGTGAAACGCTTATTGTCAAATAACTATCGAGCACAAAGTGAGATAGATCGTATTCTAAGGGTTTCTTCTAACTGACTACTCAAATGAGTCAGCAAATTACTCAGGTTTAAACAAGTTTGCGTGGTGTGAGCTCCACGACTTCTAAGCTATAAAGCCGGAAAAATGAAATGAAAACAGAAAACAAATTGAAAGATTGATTGACTTGACATGATGACAAACAAGCTTAGATTTCGAAACCCCCTAAGATTACCAGAACATTTGCGATCACAAGACCAGCGGTTTTCAATCCCGATTCATTTAGGTTTAAGACTGGCGAACGTTCGCTCTATCCGATCTAACTCCCAAGATTAATTACCGCTCGAGCTTTAACTTCTTGCGACAGAAAACTAACTGGCGTGATTACTAGTGATTAATGAGTTGCTCTAGCAGTGGATTAACCCTAACTGGTTCCTACGAAAGGTGCACTCCACTGAATGGGTTAATTGTTGATTTGATGTTTTAAAGTGAGGCGAACGTTCGCTACTATCCTCTGGTTAACAAGGATCCTAACTAGGTGATCAAGCTAGAAATGAAACACTGGCAACGAAGAATAAATCAAACATGCAAGAGAAACTGACTGAATCTAAATTTAATTACCGCCGATTCGTGACCGCTTTAAAGCCCTGGGTC
The DNA here is from genome assembly GCA_034768395.1 of Linum lewisii. NCBI lineage: Eukaryota > Viridiplantae > Streptophyta > Magnoliopsida > Malpighiales > Linaceae > Linum > Linum lewisii. The sequence goes on along the minus strand of CM068301.1, from coordinate 28,111,639 downwards.
ACTTAGGGTTCATCTAATCTAAGCTCTACGAGTTTAGCTACTCATATTCAATACAAAAGAATTGAAGACAAACAAGGAATACATCTTTAAGTAGGAAGGACAGAGAAGAACTATAAAACCTAATTTCGGATGAATCCGTGAAGCTTCAATCTCCTGAATCTTCAACTCCTAGCACCAAGCTCTCCGAGATGGAAGGATGGCGTCACGATCTCTTCCCGGCTCTTCGAACTCTCTAAACTCTCTCAAACTCCAAAGTCTGGAAATTAATCCAAGGAATAAGTGTATGTAGAAAAGTGTCCTTTAATTGTGGCCGCTGGTTTAGTTTAAATAGGTTTGCAAAATCCAACCCAGAAAAGGAAGGACTTCTCGGTGAGAACTTTACTTGAAAATCCCGGCTCAACCTCCTATCTCCCATCTGTGTAGTTTTCCAAAAGTTGTCGGCGAGAACTCTTGAACATCACGCCGAGAACTTCCTCTGAATCAGCTCCTGGGTTTCTTCATAGCTTCTCGGTGAATACTCCTGAGTATTTTCGCCGAGAACTTCAGTGTGAACAGGGTGGACTTTGAATTTGACTTGATGGCTTCCTTGGAATAGTTTTGGAGCAATTCCTCGAGGCCCCCTTGCTTCCCGAGCACGTCCGTAGCTACGTTAATGATGGCAAAAACCTGTGCAATCTCAAAAGCACTAGAAAACCATCAAATAGACCCCTAACGGGGCAAAGTAACCACAACAGTAAAACTTAAAGCAATCGGGTGAAAACACCTTAAACTACCCTAAAAACTAAGTCTCAAGCAGGGAAATGTAGCTTAAATGAGGATGAATAATCACGTAAAATTGACTGTTATCAGTTACACTGTCCTTTCCGACCCTTATTGTCAACGAGTCATTCAGGACATTGATGGTAGTGCCGGCTGTTGCCATAAACGGTCATCCTAGGAGGAGGGTAACATCTACCTCTCGGGTATCCACAACAACAAAATCAGCTAGGATAGTGAAAGGACCACAATGGACAATAACATCTTCTGTTAATCCCCTAGGTGCTTTAACAGATCTGTCAGCAAACACTAACTGCATACTAATTGGTTTCAATTCGCCTAGATTCAACTTTTCATATAAGCAAGTAGGCATGGCATTGACAGATGCACCCAAATCAACTAAGCTACGATCAATTTTAATACCATTGATAAAGCAAGATAAAGTAAAAGAACCGGGATCGTTACACTTAGCTAGGGGTATATATGGCTTATGGAAGAGGTCGGCAAAACCCTCCTCATTAATAGAGACGGAATACAACTCTCCCTCCTTCTTATTTTTCGTGATGTCCTTCACGACTTTCCCAACCTGTGGTATCATCTCCATGGCATTAGTAACGGGTATTTTAATCTCCTTGTTCTTCAAGTATCCATACCACTTCTTGATTTGAGAGTCGTAAGTATTCTTCTTCAAGGCTTGAGGCAATGGAATCTTCAGCTCATAAGGAGGAAAAGGTGGCTCAGGGGTCGGCTTCGGAGGAGGCGGGGCAGTCACCTCTTCGTCGTCTTTATCTTCCTCTTCTTCTGTGATATCCTCAATCTCTGGCATATCAATGGCTATGGCATCAGGAATCATGACCGGGCTAGGAACTGTAGGGCCAGCTAGTTGCTTGCTGCTTCTTGTAGAGATGGCCTTAACATGTTCATTCCTTGGGTTTGGCTCTGTTTTGCTCGGTAACTGACCCGTGGGCGACCACTAGAGACGAGACTGATAAGGGTGCTCAAATGACTTTCCACTTTCTCTGCGTGATTTATCTGCTCTTAATTCAAAATAGTTGAGCTTTGAATTAAGCATCATGCTCATCGAGTCTAAATATGATTTGGTTAAGCTTTTTATCCATTTCACTCTCCTTCGTATCATGTGGTGCGGATCTCTGAGGCTGTTGTCCTCTAGTGATGCTAGGTAGACCTTGATAGTTGTTGTTGAAGTATTGATTCTGGCGACTCCCAAATTCTGTACCATAACTTCCTTGGCTTCGATGTGGCAGCTGATAGATCCCTCTAGGTTGGTTGGAAGGTTTATTTTCTTGAAACGACCTAGGTGGTCGGTTATTCTAGTTCTAGTTAGCCCCAGAGTTATAAGGAGGATGCTCTTGGAAACTTCCATGTTGCTGAGGTTGCCAGTATTGATGGTAGTCGATATAGCCTTGTTGATTGTTTGTTCAACCCCCATTAATAAATGCTACTTCTTCTACGGACCAGACACCTGGTTTACTTGAAGTTCTGATAACTTCCACCATTGTGAGCACAAACCCCATACCATTCACAATCGGCAACATAGACAAAATCTGATGGAGAGTTGGTGGGTGCGCCAGCCTTCTTTATGTGTTTTTGTACTTTGGCTTTAATATGCTCTTCTAGACCAATTTGGCTCTTAGCTGCTTCAGATTGCCTCTCCCGGTTTCTTAACTTAGAGGCGCAACTAGCAGAGTGAAGTAGAGCAGCTTCTGGTGTGATGGCGGTGCAATCTCCTTCATCCAATGAGTTAACCCACTTTGCCGACTCATCATTCATCCCCCAAGCAAAAATCTCAGCTAGTTGTCTTTGCTCGAAACCAAGATGAGGGTAGTTGTAGAGAAGTTCTTGGAATTTGTTCCAAGCATCATATAAGCTTACTCCCTCCCTCTTAACGAACCTGGCAATGCTATCCTTGTAGGCCGTCATTCCGGACGAAGGAATGTACTCCTTCACGAAATCTTGAGCATGGTCATCCCAGTTGGTCTAGTCACCCGGTGGCTTGCTGTTAAGCCACCTCTTGGTGGTGCCTCTGATAGAGAATGGGAAAGCTCGCAAGCATAAGGTGTTCTTGTCGAGACTCCCACTCTTAAAGGTCTCGTACATGGAAAGGAAGTCCACCAGATGTGTGCATGGGTTTTCATGTGGCTTCCCTTCGAATTGGACATCCCTAGAGATTATTCCCAAGAAGGGGATTTTGATCTCATAGTCAGGATCGACATCGTTGTGAGGAACGGCGATGCTTGACCGAATGCTAGTCATGCTCGTCTTGTTATAATCTGCCATGGTACGTAGAGCACGAGGAGGTGGTGGCGGTGGTGGTTGTCGATCACCCATTGTAGGAGAGGGTGGCGGTGACTCTGACGAAGTGGACGATGCAGAAGAAGAAGAGTCCTCCTTCAACTCTTCAATCTTGATGGGGGTAGAGGATGAGGGTGGATCGATTGTCACTTGCTTCTTTCTTTACTGTTGCTTTATCGGCACAGAACTGCTCGGTTTGTCTGAGCTCTTAGTCTTGTTAGGCTTGAACTGAGAACGAGTGAACGGGCGATTCATATACCTGCATACAACCTGCAACTCAACAAAAACAAGAACAACCGTGTAAAATCAAAGTGTGATGAAAAGTGATAAGATGGAAAGCAGAAGAATAAATGCCAACTCTTCTTTCAAACAATAGAGAAGAGTCCCCGACAACGGCGCCAATTTGATAACGGTGTAAACAGGGTATCAAATACTACCAAACAAGAGTGAGGTAGATCGTATTTCACGGGTTTTCTTCCAACCGTTTACTCAAATGAATTGGCAATTATTCAAGGTTTTAAACAAGTTGTGTGGTGTGAGTTCCATGACTTCTAAACTAATATGAAAAGGAAATGAAACTGAATTAAAAGACAGATTGATTGATTGATTATTTTGAAACGAATGACAAAGAGAAGCTTAGACTCAAATCCTCATAAAATTACCAGGACATTGGCGATCACAAAATTGGCGACTTTCGATCCTAATTCATTCAATTCTCAGACACCACCATAACTCCTTACCCTTAGGTCTAAGTTCCGCGAACATTTGCTCTATCGGATCTAAACTAACTGGTGCAATTGATTAAGTTTAATGAGTTACTCTAGAAGCGGATTAAACCTAAATGGTTCCTACGAAAGGCACACTCCATTGAATAGGTTAATTGATTGATTTGATGTTCTAAAACAAGGAGGACGTTCGCCTACTATCCTTATTTGAACAAGAATCTAATCTAGGTGATCAAGCTAGAAAAGAAACACAACACGAAGAACAAATCAATTATGCAAGAGAAACTGTCTAAATCAAAATCTAATTACCGCCAAACCGTGACCGCTTTAAAGCCCTGGGTCATCTAATATAAGCTACAAAAGTTTAGCTACTCATGTTTTAATTAAGAGAATCAAAAACAACAAAGGAGTTCATCATACAAAGGAAGGACAGAGAAGAACTATAAAACCTAATTTGATGACTCTGGCGAAGCTAGGATCTCGAGAAATCTTCACTCCTAGCTCCGAGCACTCCGGGATGAAAATATGGTTTCAGGATCTCTCTAATTCCTTCGTAATAAGCTCTCAACTCTCTCCTATGGGTGTAGAAGGTCTGAAATTTTATCTCCGAATTGGGGTTGAAGGCTGCTTTAAATAAGGTTGTATCCGATTCTGACCTGGAAAAGGAATAAGTTTTCGGTGAGAATATTAAAGTTCTCACCGAAAACCTGTTTGGAAAATAATTTGGAACAGCGACGCCGATTTCATTTAGTTCCTTCACAAGTTCTCGCGAGAAATTAAGAAGTTCTGGCAAGAACTTCTTTATAAACTCTGAATAATTCTCGACGACAACTGGATTTGATTTGTGACCAAGTTCTCGCGAGAAATTCATTACTGGACATTGTTCTGATGATTCCCGCTCTGCTTGATCTCTGATTTGGTCCCTGTTTGAAGCGCTGGACTCGTGAGAACCTGGAGTCTCAACAAAAAAAAACTCACAAAGAAGGTAAAATAACCAATAAATGGACAATGTACGCACTTGGAGCCGAGAATCAGATAGTTAACACATTTACACCAAATACTCAAAATTGCATCAAATGGTGTGAAATGTCGCTTAATCGAGGTCGATAATCACGATAATTCTAGTGTCATCGGAGAGTGTTGCAAGAGGTTTCCAACAGTTTGAACGGTGCCCCAATCGGAGGCCCGTAGCTCCCTATGCAATTGCTGAAAGTTGATGTCTGAAAGTAGCATTCAGGGCGCCAAGCAAAAAATTAGCTCGTTTCCGCCGAAGCTTTTCGAGAAAAAATGGAAGTTGGGGAGTGGTCTCGGTTACCGCGCCAGCGGCCTCCAATGCTCGGTCACCCACCGCGACCGCGACCCATTTTTTTACTGCATTATAAGTGCTTTTTCAGCACTTTTAGAAGGGAGCTCAGATGTTGGTCTCCTCGAAGGCAATTTGAGAAAGGAAGAGGTCTCCACCATCTCCTAGACCACTCTCAAGGGTCTCCACACCATCATCCATCATCCCAAGCCCATCCAAGAGCTAAGAATGTCCAACTCCTTCACTTCTTTGTGTAGAGCCATGGTTGTTCTTGTTCTTTGTATGACACACTAGACCTAGGGGTTTGGGTTGGTGGGGAATTCATGGGGTGTAAGGTTGTTTTGTGGGATTCAATTGTGCGGATGCAAGATTGGTTTCAATTCATTCTACTATGCATTTCTCTTACTCAAAATTTACCATGACTTGTGCAAAGGGTGTTGAATGTGAGATTAGGCACTTCATTTGCTCATGTATGTCGGTGGATTGAGTCCTAATTCACTTAGATGCTTGTTAGGATTCGAGTTTGGGTTGGTGATGCGACCCGTCTACAGCTTTGGGCAGCGACCCTAACACTGCAAGCTTGAACAAGGCGACGAGTCTAACCTTAGTGCCGATGTAAAGTACTTGGACCCACTAGCTATAAAGAGCTAGGAACCCTAAGTGTCCAGGTCGAACAGTGCCACGCAGTCAAGGGTGAACAACGATAAACCAACCTTAAACTAAGCAACACCAAGCAAAAGCTTGAAAGAAATCAAGAACAAAGTTATGAAATTTAAGTTTTATAAAATCTGAGTTGTGTCTACATCAACGGCCGAAAGGCCTCCTTTTATAGCTCAAGGATCGGCCTAGGGCTTCTCCTAATCCTATTTAAAAACTAACTCTAAAATAATAAATAACTAAAAAGAGTCCTAAACAAACCACTAAAAGGGAAGGAAACCCAAAACTAAAAAGAAATAAAAATCCTAAAAATAGCTAAGTCCTAAATTGGCAAAACTCTATGGTGGTTGTGTCCATGTATGGCAAGGATTAGGGTTTTCCTCCGTGTTTCCTACTCCTAAAAGGATATGGAATAGCGGATGATGTGAACCGCTGCAACCGTGGGCAGACGACCCTTAAACACCACAAGCTGATCTCCTAGCACTCGTGAAGAACCTATGGAACCGGATGGAAGAGGACTTTGACCCACTAGCTATAAAGGAGCTAGGAACCAGAAGTATCAAGTCGAGGGCACCACGCCAAGAGATGGATGCTCTTGATGATAAGCCAATCCTTAAGAAATGCACAAGCACATTCTCCAATGGGTTTTAGAACAAAGTTCTGAAGGGGGTTTATTGATTCATAAAAGTTGTGTCTACAAGGATGGCCGACGGCCTTATTATATAGGGAGGGAACAAGCTCTCCTCCCTAATAGCTACTTCCTAAACTAGGATTAAAATAATCTAAATACTAATTAGGACATTTAAAAATGCCTTAACAATCCAACCTAAAAAGGAAAACTAGAAAGGAAACATAAAATAAGATAATAGTGTCTTAGAATGTAAGAAAAAGCCTAAATAGGCAAAAACCGGCAATTCGGGCAGCATCTGTGGCGGTTGGGCAAGTCTTGGGCTGGCTGGGCAGGGATTCTGACTCGGACTAGGCCTCCTTCTCATGTCCTAATCCTATAAGGACTTAAGCCCGAGGTCTTCTGGTCGTGGCAACAAGTATTCCTGGCCCGGATGGGAGTCCTTGGCTCGGTAGGATTGCATGTATGGACTTGGATCGTGTATGAGCACTTCCCTATGTGGCTCCTCCTTCATTTCTCCTCCAAATGCAACGCCGTATGTTGGAGCGTGTTCCTGAGGCTTCAAGCTATCCAGGACAACTGGAATTTCCCAAAAGGCCCGAGCCATTTGGTGGCTCGGCTCAAAGTGCTCCTCTGTGGCGCCCGGCGCCCGGGGCTGGCTCAGGACTCAGCCTTCACCATTTCTGGCCAGGCCTTTTTCATTTTGCTTCTGCCAAGTCTTCAGGAATGTCCTTAGAGGGTCTTCAAGGGCTGGGGCTGGTCCAGAGCTCGTGGCAATTGGCCTAGGGCCTAGTGCTTGCATTTGGTCAAGTTTAGAGCTCGTACCGGGGCCTGTCTTCGGGTGCCATCCTCTACTGGCCAGGTATTGTGTCCTTCATTTCCTGTACTCTAGGAATGCTTCCAGAGGATCCCAAGGGTGGTCAGTTCCTCCGGGGCTCATGGAAATGAGGTTGGGGCCTAGTTGAGGCTCTCCGTTCGGGGCTGTACTTGGCCCTAGGCTTGGCTCAGGGCCTGGGTATGGGGCCTTGGCCAGCAGCATGGCCTGGGGTGGCCTAACTCTCATCCTAGCTTGCTTGGCTGCCGGTGGGGGCCTAAGCATGTACTTGGTCACATACCTTGGTCTTAAACAATGTTGGAGAGCTTTCCTTGGCCTTACACGTTTCTTGTAAGGCCCTAGGGTTCTTCCCTTGACTAGAGACCCTGGTGGGGTGTAGGAGTACCTGTTGGCATTAGGTCAACTGTGGGGGATCACATTAGTGGAGGTTCTTCATGTGTCCGCCTAGAATCCTTGTGGAAGTTGGATTTCCTCATTGGGGCTTGGTTCTCGTGGCTCGGCCCAAATTATGCCTGGCATCTACCATGTGTCGGTGTCCAGCTTGGCCCTGGGCCCATGTCTAGCTCGGCCTTGTACCGGTGTCTGGCTCGGCCTTGTGCCGGTGTCTGGCTCGGCCTTGTGCCGGTGTATGGCTCAGCCCTGGGCTTGTGTCTTGCTCGGTCCATCATCGTGTCCAGGCTTGGCATCATCATTAGGGCTTGGTGCTGGGGTTCCAGGCCTTCATTTCCAGCATGGTGTAGCCTTCCCTCACGAACCTCTCCATGTCCTCTTCATGTCTCCCTTTGCTTCAAGTCTCCATGTACGCATTGATGCTCCTTTTGAAGGATTTGACTTGGCTTCTAGTTAGGGACAGCTCCGACCGTGTCCACGGTACAGTTTGCCTACCTACATGTGCTTAGTGACAGAAGTTACATGTTGTTGGTCCTACTTTAGGTGTTCTTTCACCTAGTCATTTCAACGAACATGTGGCGTGCATAGTGGTCTTGGCTAGTTTTGTCGAAAGATTGATTGCTTTATCACTTGCATAGTAGTAGAACCTCGTTAGAGATCGTAGGATATGGCTTGATAAAATGTGTGAGGGTTGTGGATTGATTCTTACCTTGCATTGACTCGTTTTCCACCCGGTTTCCTCAATAGTTGACCCTAAGCTAGGAAGTGAACCCCCGACCCTCCCTCTCTTATCCTAGAATCTTCCCTTTGTTCACTTGTCTCGGTTGTATGCTCCTTTGCTCGTTCTCACTCATCTCCATGCTCTTTGATACCTTGTTGACATTTCTTGTTAAGTTGACTTTTGATTCGTGCTAGTGGACTTTGACTTGTGTTGTTTGACTTTTGTGGGACCTCAACCACAAAACCCCTTTGTTAGCTCTCCTTTTATCTGAGTGATTGTAACATTGATTTGGGCTCTATGACATGAAATTAATAGGAGGTTGTGGTCTTTTGAGGAGAAGGCAGCCATAGTCACAACAATACTTGATTTGGACTCTGTACAAGAGTGGCAAAAAATTGTTATGGAGTAAGGATGGATGATCGACGACAACGATAAATGGGTTATAACATTTGGCACCCATACTAGTGAATCTCTTCAAATGCACTTTTGATGGGGCCGAGTTTGTAGACCATTGGGGATGAGGTGCGAGGATGGATATACAAGACGCAAATGGGAGGTTGGTGTCGTACATGATGGTCTCAACGTCAGGTTGGTCGTTAGGTTGTCTCGACGTCAGGTTGTTATGGGCTATGAGAATGTCGATGTTGAAGGTGACTCCCAAGAGATTATTAATGTTGTAAAGGCTCCAGAGGTGCTTCAAACTGAGTCCCGAGACATAATTTGATAATGCAAGACTTTGGTAGGTCATTTCTTCGAGTTCCATTAGATTAGAAGAAGTGGGAACAAAATGGCTCAAAACGGTTAAAATTTTTTACATCATCGATAGTTGGTGTTGAGTATTTGGATTGATTGAGAGATTGTCTATACCGTACTACTAATTCTGTTGAGCATCGATATACTTTTAATTCCTTGTCAAAAAAAAATTACTTTTAATTCTTTTGAGCATTAATATATTGATTGATGATTTGACCTAAAAATACAGTTGAAGAAAGTCAACGTCTGCTAAAAAACCAAGTGCGTTCAAAAAAGAAAAAATGAAGCGAGGAGACCTCAAGCATGTTTCCAAACTCGAAAGTGAAGAAGGACAGGAAAATAATCGTCCAAAAAGAAAAACAACGATTAACGATTAAAAAGCATAAAATTAATTTAATAAGCAGCGAGCAGAGCTTGAGGGAGATTGTAAGTTGTAACTAGTAAGTAAAGAAGGGAGAGACGGAAAATAAAAATTAGATGAAAAATAGAAAATAAAATAAATTAAAGAAAATAAAAAACAAAAGTAATAGCAGCGAAGGGAAGAGAAGAGCGAGAGTACGAGAGCGATCGAGTTCGAGTTCAAGCGAGCTAACACAGAAAAGAGTTGATAGGAGAAAACTAAATTAACCCAGTAGACAGAGAGCTTCTGGGCTTTCTTCTTCTTCTTCTTCTTCCAAATCTAAGGAGGTGAGGAAACCAACAAAACAACAAGTTGAATGCGCTCCAAATAGAAATGTTTGGAAAAGGTGGAGAAAGAAATTAGAGCGCCAAGAACCCAAGCTGGCGAAAGCAGAAAGATTCGAAGAATTCCCCCAACTCAATGAGTTTCGATTTCTTCTTGTCTCCCCACAAAATTGGCCAACTGGGTTCAGGTTAGAAGCTCAAATCAATCTCCAAGCTTGGAGCTATTACTCTCTCTCTCTCTCTCAGTTTACTTTTCTAACTCTTTCATTGTGCTTCTACAATTCCAAAGTGATTGTTTCGTCTCTGCAATTCCTGCTCTGTTCTTAACTCAAGCTCTCTTGATCTTTTTCTCTTAACTTCAAATTCTTCGGATTCCAATTCATTTGTTGTTGAATTTCGTGCATTAATCTGGAAACCCGACTGTGCCTTCTAACGGATGCACTCTTATGATTTCCGGTTCCTGCAGGTTTTCACATCATCACGAAATGCCTCAAGTTTCAAACTTAGGGTTTTGCTTCATTCTGGATATATTTGGGTTGGTTCTGGTGTCTCGGATAACAGTATTTTGAAGTGAGTTTTGACCCTAGGGTTTCGGGCTCTTTGCAAAGATGAGATTTGGTTTTGCAATGTGCAGTTTTTGAGTTGGTTAATTTCTAGGAATTTCGACAGGGAGATAACTTCATCCACTTTCAAAATCTTCGTTAATGGAATTCCAGTGTATGGTATATGATTCTGCTTATTCCTGGATGCAGAGGGGTTGCTGCTTGATTTCCATTGTATTGATATGATGGCAGCTGAATTTGAAGTTGCCTGGCTGCAAGGATAGCAGTAATTTTAACGACAATCTGGGTGTTTCGGACTTCTTTCCTTCTGTTGGATGCTGTATAAAGCTGTTTCGTGAGAAATGCAGCCTCCGCAGACCTCCAGAATTGATTTGGTCGGACTAAAAAGCCAGATAGTGAAGAAGATTGGGGCTGAGAGGTCAAAGAAGTATTTCTTTAACTTAAATAGGTTTCTTAGTCAGAGGCAAAGTAAGAGTGATTTCGATAAATCTTGTTTTCGCTTGTTTGGTAGGGAGAATCTCCCATTACATAATCAGCTTATTCGGGCAATTCTAAAGAATGCTTGCCTGGCAAAGGCTCCTCCACCAACTCATGATGCGGGTCCAGTAAAATCTGTGATTCAGACAGCAAAATGTTCTTCTGGAAGAGAAGATGTTCATGAACAGAGTGGAGCCCTTCTTCCAAATCAGAGTCAAAATGTGTCGATTTGGTCTAACGGAGTTTTGCCTGTATCTCCTCGGAGAATCAGGTCATGTATGCGTGATAGGAAGCTTAGAGATAGGCCTAGCCCGCTAGGACCGAATGGAAAAGTTGATTGCATCTCACATCAATTAGCTGGAGTAGACGATGGTGGAGGTAAGATAGTTACAAACAATGGGGATTTCAATCCATGTGATTACCAGAGACCCCTGCTGGCGCTTGAAGCAGTTGTCAAGCAACCTGAGAATGAAAAGGAAGCATTGATTCAACTATCCATGGAAAAATCAAGGACACATATCAAAGACAAGACCACGTCAATTGAACTGGGTGAGGAGTTCAAGCAGGCTAATCACTTGGCCTTCTCTAGAAGTCAGGTGTCTGCACCACTTGGAATTCCAGCTTGCTTAGCTAGCAATTCTGGGGCCCGCAAAGTTGCATTTGTGACAGGTTCTAATGAACTTGGCATCTGCTATAATAGTGGTGTCCTGTCTGATACAGAGATGTTAAAAAAGCGTATGGAGCGGATTGCAGTTTCACGGGGCCTTGAAGGAGTTTCGATGGATTGTGCGCATATGTTGAATAACATGCTAGACGTGTACTTGAGTAGGCTGATCAAGTCTTGTGTTGAACTGGTTCGAGCAAGGGCCCCTCATGATCAGAGAAAGCAGCCTGGAATCAAACAACAATTTACAGGGAAAGCTGTCAATGGAGTATGGCCTAGCAATCACTTGCTCCTGCAAAATAGCAATGGATCTATGGAATCTATGCAAGAACAAAGACCAGGCTGTCCAATATCTTTCCTCGATTTCAAAGTAGCCATGGAGTTAAATCCGCAGCAACTAGGTGAAGATTGGCCATTGCTGTTGGAGAGAATCTGCATGCATTCATTTGAAGATTGAAGCATTCTGTCCAAGATTTCGTTATCTCAGAGATGCTATTGATCTGCTGCCTGGTTCAAATGCCTTGGCCACTGGTGTTAATTGTTGTTGATGTTCCCAGTCCTACTCTTATTGCCAGGTTGAACCAAATGGCTCCCATGCAGATGAAGCTCGGCCCTTCAAGTTTGAACTTCTGGGCTTTGAGCCAAGTGTCTGTATTCTCTGGATGCAGATCTTGCACTGATCGGGAAATCATTTAAGGCGACTAAACTAGGGAAGCTTTCAATTAGGATCCCAAGGTTGCCTTGTTGTACGATAAGCATTGGTGTTGACTGTCTCTTACCATTGCTACAGATTTCAAGTTCTCTTGTATAACTTACAGCCAACAATGAGAAAGAAATCTAAGACAGTTTTGGAGGGATACTCTTGCGTAGCTGGTGACAGGTAAAATCACTGCTGTAACAGCTTTAATGTTAATCTTATGTAATTTTAAAGTCTCAGAATTGATTGCTTTTATGTTTAATAACATACTGATATCCATTGACCTCGACTTTTCCTCGGAACTGAGCATGGTAACTTACGAAGGTTTATCTGCTAAATATAACTGTGTTGTGATCTCCCTGATATCACTGCTACAAAATTGCTAATTACCACACAAATTGTCATGGTACACTCCTTTTATTTGAACTTCATAAAGCTGCATACTTAGAACGATATGCATTAATGATATCCTAAAAGAAATAGCTATTTTTGCCTTGTATGTGCGAAATAATGTGCATCTCTTGTTGTTGACTGTTTTGACTGAATCATGTTGATGGCTATATATTCTGGGAAGGTGCAATATAATGTAGTAATGCTATCATTATACGTCACTAAACAGGTCTTTGTGACTTGCTGATCTCACTAATTGACATCAGATAGTAGTGTCGAATTATCACTACGTGATTAGTTCCATTTCCATATGCTTGCTTGCTGTATATACAAACAACAGTGTAAGGTGAAGACCCAGGATGATGAAACATAGGTCGTTTCTGCAGTTGAGACCAGAATAACCCACTTCTGTTGAAGATTTCGTAGAGTTTGTGAATGTGGCACATGGAAATGTTAAACAGGTACTTTGTGTTGTACTAGTGCAAGTAGAGTGACAAGAAAAATGCTGGTTAGATCATTAGATGATAATTCATTTTCCTGTTTGGTTAAATATGTCCAACAATCGTCTATGTTTGGAAATGCCGACATGTATACATAGCGAACAGGACATTCTGCAATGTAGTAATGGCAACTGCTGCATTATACTTGAATGGGTCTGAAACAAAGCCTGAAAAGAAGGATTTAATTTGTATGGACTGGCTAAAGTTTTTGAACATAATCTGTTGCTAAACTCCTTTCTAATCTGTTGTTGTTTGAGCATCTGATAAACATAATTTTCCTTGAAGCTGCCATAAAGCTAGAATTGGCCCTACCTTACCACCCATTTTCCTACCCCGGTGAGTTTTGTAAGATGCATATTCGTAGACAAATGTATAGTTTGGCATTAGATTATTTGTTTCTGGAGCAGCGTTTTGTTACTCCGTTCTTTTACTTCCATACGAATGTCTTGCTATAATATCTCAGCTATGCTTCACTTGACTTGATTGCTATTTCACTAACTGACCCTCTCTATATATTTGAAAAGTAACGTATTCTTGTATCCACATTACCACTTTACATCTTTCAAACAGGTCAGAAACATTTAACTTGGCGTGCTTCACAACTGTTTAAAGTTGTACAAGAGTTTATGTGAAACTCTTAATCATGAGAACCTTTCTGTTTATGTTTAAAGAAGCTTAGCCTGAATTTCTGGCATCTTGTACGAAAGAGTATATTTTTTTTTTTGGCTTGTATATATATATATATACACAACTAAACTTGTTACATATGCTGACTCTCTAAGAATCTTCACATAGTAATGGAAACTGGAGTCGGCACTGTTGCTGGGAAATGTGATGCTTTCTATATACTAGTTGTTATTTACTTGCCATTATGCAAAGCGGGGAAGAAGAGTCAAGTGTGTGTATCCTTGACATCTCTAGTCTCATCATCTTGGATGGAGCATTTGTTAGCTCCCTTATTTTTGGTAAATCATTATTCGATAAGATGTTGGACTTGGGCCATGTTTAGTATGGGCTGATTTTAAATTAGGGATTTACAATACCATGCATTTCACCAATTCCTCTATTTTTTTGTCCATAACTTATGTCCCAAATACATTCTATTGGCATTCTCAAATACATGGGGAGAGGGATTTTGAAATCTTACCTATATAGGAATAATTTTAGTATTTCACACATATTCATTTTCAGTAATCCAAGTAGAATAGAAATCCTTTGATACCAAACAATTGATTTGTCAAAATCCAAATTCTCAATCCCTTGCATTTACAAAATCATGCTATTTAAACAAGGCCTAATACCCTTAGATGTCACGAACTTTCCAGTTATTACTCGCGTATATACCACCTATTGCCTATCTTTCTGGCGTCACCAACTATTAGATCATGAGTTCTGCGTAACATGCCGTTTATTTTTTGGGTTTTTCGTCCAAGAATGTTAAGTGACCTGGTGTAGCACGCTAATGTGGCTGTTTTAGTGCATACGTGGCCATTTAGAATTGGCCAACTCACGATTTTAGATTACAGCAACCCAACCAACTATCTGTTTCGAACCTCCCACCACCTTTTCAGTTTCCTTGCACACACACACTCTCTCTCTCTCTCACCACCCATCCCTTTGCTGCCTCTTGACCGGACTATATATCCACCGACAACTTAAAAGCCGCTGCCTCCCTCCGTTGGTGGTTTTGGTTCAATAGGTTGAGATTCCACAATCTTTCCCTTCTCGCACACTCCTTCTCCGCCTCGCGCTTTTTCGCCTCGACTTCCTTGTAGCGACACTGTGGGAGCTACGACCTGTTCTGGTTGAATCTCCACTTAGGTCCGAACATGGGCCTGGTAGGAAGCTTCTCGTCGACGAGGTGGAAGGCCTCCTCGTCTCCTGCTCCGGCTCCTCCGCCGAGGAAGGAATCGTCAATGTGTTCTTACCGGCGTTTCGACGGTCGACGTTCTAATTATTGCGAGTCCAATATGGAGATTCGGCCGAGTTTCTCGGCGCGGGAGAATGGCGCGAATTGGACGTTGAGGGGAAGGGTGGATGAGTTGGTGGAGATAGCGGCGTCCGGAGGACCCCAGCCTTCCGGATTGAAGGGGACGACGCTTAATTCGAAGCTCGGAGCCATGATTCTGATCGTAGGAGATTGTAGATGTTTTTTTTTGTTTTCAGTCAGAAGGCAAAACCCTAGAGTGGGAAGGAGGGGAGGGGAACGAGGTTGAACCGGTTAGGTTAGTGGTTAGTTCAGATTTGATAATAAAAGATTTGGCACTTTTGATTAATGATGTGCGTGCCACATTTGCACAAGCAATCCACATGGGCATATTTGCCAGCTCACATGGATGGATACGAATGGAAATCGTTCAAAAATAGACGGTATGTTATGCGGAACTCAGAATCCAATAGTTGGTGATGCCAGAAAGATAAACAATAGGTGGTATATACGCGAGTAATAACCGAAAAGTTCGTGACATCTGAGGGTATTAGGCCTTTAAACAATGCATGTTATTTGAGAATCCCTGCAACATGGCCTTGGTGTTCGACTTGAAATATAGTAGGAACACTACAAGAAAAAGCCCAATTAGTCACGGTTTTCTTGTCACGGTTTTGAGAACCGTGACTAATTAGTCACGGTTTTTAAGGAACCGTGACTAATTTAGTCACAGTTTTCATAACCGTGACCAATTTAGTCACGGTTCATTAGAAACCGTGACAAATTAGTCACGGTTCCTTAAAAACTGTGACAAATTAGTCACGGTTCCTTGGAAACCGTGACTAAATTTGTCACGGTTTTCTAATTATTGACCCAATCCGTGTGTGCCACGCTGGCGATCCACAATTTATTTTTTGAGCCAATAATTGTGTGCCAAGCTGTGGCGGCTGGGCATTGGAGCAACGAATCGAGGTGGGTTAGCGGTGTGGTGAGAGAGATCGCAAGAGGTCAGAGGCGAGAGGAAAGGAGGTCGGATCTGGCGGCGTCTGCGGCTGCTCATGGGACGAAGGAAGGAGTTGAGCAGGCTCCGACGGCGATGGAATCGAGAGGAGAGGAAAGGAATCGAAGGCGGCGGATTGAGCGGCGATGGAATCGAGAGGATATGAAAGGGAATCGAACGGCGGCGGCTTGAGCCGGCGATGGAATCGAGAGGAGAGGAAAGGGAATCGAAGCGGCGGGTGGCTTGAGGCGGCGATGGAATCAGCGGCGTTGTGAATTGGCGGCGGCAGGAATCGATGGCGGTGACTTAATCGACGACGCCGTTGTGAATCGACAACGACGTTGTGAATCGACGGCGGCATTGTTAATCGGCGGCATTGTAATTATTCGAAGGACCGATTTGTTAACTAATTAAGTTTTTGGACCAAGTTGCATAACTAGAAAACTGGAGTGACTGAATTGAATAACGGAAGAAATAAAATTGGGACCTTTTGTTAACTTTATAAGTTTAAGAATTAATTTGCTTAACGGAATAATTTGAGGGCCTAGTTCTGAAATTCGTGGAAATTACAAATTTAGTCAGTGGAAATTTTATAGCTTACAATTTGGTCACTAACCTTAGTCGCGGTTTATATAAAAACCGTGACTATATTGCCCCATTTTTGTCACGGTTTTGGGGCAAACCGTGACTAACCTTAGTCACGGTTTGACCCAAAACAGTGACAGGTCAGTCACGGTTTGCCCCAAAACCGTGACTAATATCTTTGTCACGGTTTCTTTTCAAACCGTGACAAAAATGAGGCAATATAGTCACGGTTTATGAAACCGTGACAAATTTTTTTAGTCACGGTTAAAACCGTGACTAAAGGGCCAAAAAAACTGTGACTAAATTTGTGTTTTCTTGTAGTGAAAGTGCACTTTTGTTTATGACGTAATGTTGCTTAGATGAGCACACTAACTTATGTATTAGTTTAGAATTTGAAGTTAATTTTGGTTGAAAAGCTTTATAGATACGTTAATTGCAAGAAGTTGGAGATGAATATGAAGGTCAAATATTGGCTCCGAGCATCTACCCAAAATGAAACATACTCCTCCATCTTTCTACTGCTAATTGTTCTAACTGTAAAGATCTGTAGCTTCTCAAATGCTGCTGCTGCATTGTCTCATGTTAAAACACTATCAATTCAAGCCACAAGTACTATTCAAATTAGCGTCGGTCAATGACCGACGCCAAAAAACAAATATGACCGACGCCAAAATGCTTTTTTTTTGTAATGTTCTTTCATCCCATCTTTCACAATTAGACTTAAGATATGAGCACATCATCTCATGTGGAGAAATTCTCCATTCAACACATTCTTTTTCCAATTAATAAACCTTTTTTTCAAGTACTGCATCCCAACATCATTTGAACTAGCATTATCAACTGTTATAGTCAAAACCTTCTCAATCCCCAGTCAATCAAATTTGTTTCAATAGTTAATCCAATAGTAGCACCCGTGTGACTAGGAATACAAGAGAATTTCAAAATTCTTTTCTGTAATTTCCAGTTGTCATCTATAAAGTGAGCAGTAAGACACATATAGTCGAAGTGATGTCTACTAGCCCATATATCGGTTGTGAGACAAACTCTCACTTTGGATTGCTTGAAATAACTTTTCAATTTGTCTCTCTCAATCAACCACAACTTGAAACAATCTTTAGATACTGTGACTCGAGAGGGGCTTGGAAACTCGGGTCTTAATGAATAAACAAAGTCACGGAAGCCCTCATGCTCAACATGTCTAAAGGATACCTCATCTATGATGATCATCCTAGCAAGTTTTATCCTAGATGTTGCTGGATCATAAGGAGGGGGTACGAAGACGGGAGACAAGTTAATCGCACCTTCTTGTGTAAGCTGAAACTAGGAGTTCTTTGAGTAGTGTTAAATTTGCTATAGGGATACACTTTGCATCTTTCTAAATGCATGATCAAGCTACTGGTCCCATGTGTACATTTTAACTGTTTTTCACAATACTTACAAGAACCTTTCCTATTTGGTTTGTCATCCCAGTTCAGCTTGTTGTAATGATGCCATACATCTGAAGTTGTGTGTGTACCTTGTGATTCTTGATTTTGTAACGAACCCACATGTGCACTGTTTGAACTCCCAATCTCCCTTGTAGGATTGCTAGTGGCTTCATCCATAATGTTTATGAGAAATCACTTCGTCCTCTGCTTGCTAAGCATCTGCAATAAAATCAAATATATTATGTATTCGAATTATATTATGTAAGAGAATAAGAATAAAGAATAGATCATAGTTAATAGAACAGCAATAGTATCATAAATGATCACTGTTCACAGACTCTGGTAGCTTCTTCAAAAGTTTTCTAAGCAATTCCTATTACAGTCAATAACTTCTCAATCGATATCCACTGCACAGTTCACAATAATCTCAACCAAAGCTTCGATGGAAATACCAACTAGCCAAATAGTTCAACTAACCACAAGTTGAGTTCACTGCATATAAATATTAAGAAACTGAAGATTGATCGGGAACGAAACTTACCGAAGATCAATTAGGAACTGAAGATTAATCAGGAGTGTCGAAGTATGGTTTGTTTTCTGATTCAGTAGAGAACTTGATTCTGGAATCTCTTCCGTGAGATGGTTGAAGGAGTGATCGAGATTCCCATTCAATGGAATCGTGTTACCAGAAGCAGATACGATTCATCGCTTGGAATGGGTCGATCAACATTTCTTCATGAGAGCCCTCAGCCTGTACAAGAAGTTCATCAAAAGTTAAAATATAGAGACATGGTTGGTCATATTTGTTGGTCAATGTGCATATTTGAGTACGTGAATCTAACCCGTTATCTAGTACTACCAAGAACACAATACATTCATGTAGAAGCTAGCTAGCTTGGACTTCAGAGACTCTTTTGAAGTTTTGAAAAAATATATTATTTAGCTTCTCAATCAATGGAACATGGAAGGCAAAGAGATGCATGTGTTGCTGAAAAGCAAGCAAATTAAAGCTACGACTTGTTTGAAGTGACAGACTGAATGCCAAAAGTAAGAATCTACCATTTAATTATTTGGAAATTTTCCAAAAGCGAAGGAACTGACCTGAAGTGCTTCAGCAGAGACGCGGGGGTTGGAACTTCTATTAAGCAAACAGAGACTCGGAGGCTAGAGTGGATTTGACGGCAGCAAGCAGCTTGAAATGGCGTAGAACAGAGTCGGAAGGAAGAACTGAAGAAGTTTTAAGTTCAAAAGAAACCTAGGGTTTATACAGGTTTCCAAAATAGACAAAATTAGGTATTCTGAGAATCTGAGCTGCAATGGAATCGAATTATGGTCTGGTTCTGATGGGCCACCTAGTATCTTTGGCTCCAAGGCAACCCATGATCAGTCTAGCTAAAGCGGGCCAACGACTCACAGACAGGCTCACCATAACACAGCAAATGGCCCAAGCGACTACCTTGGGTCCAACCCAAATAGCTATGGGGCCCTTCGCAGCGGCCCATCATGGCGATCCGTAGGGTTTTAGGAACACGTGTCAGCATCCTGAAGAGCTCCCAATAGACGGCCAGGATCTATCCTTGGAGATCAAGACATAGGGACCATAAATACCCTCTCACCTCCACAAGGACCAGGGCACAACACTTTTACCCAGCGGACAAACGCTCCCCGGTACGTCATTCCCTTTCTTTCCCTTTCCTATTATCCAATCGCCTCATAATCCCTTCTGAGCTGACTACTACCCCTCTTACATACGAGGTACTAGGACGAACTAAAGACCAACCTACTTGGGCTTCCATTTTCTATTGGGCCAGCGACTATTCTGGAACAGGTTCAATCTTGAATTTGATTTTTCACAATCGTTATCGAGGAGACGGACGGAGGAGATAGGCTGGTTCCTGGTGGAGAGTGAAGAGGTTGTCCGTCGTTAGGAAAGTGAAGTGATCCCGAACACCAAGGCCGGCGCGGTCACAACACCACGGGCACCCAGCCAGGAAACCTCCACGAGAGCGTCAGACAAGGAGAATTTAATGCCGTTCGGCCTAGAGACTTGAAGCCGAGCGAGGAATACACCGACCCCAGGCCTACACCGGCACCACCTCCGGAGCCTTGGGGAGACAAAGCTCCAAGTTCAGGCCCCAGGCCAAGCATAGGGCCAAGTCAAGCCCCCAGCCCCTATCAAGGCCTAGTACCTAAACTAGGCCCATGCCAAATGCCACGAGATCTAGACCGAAAACAGCCCTAAAGACATCCCTAAGTTACCCTGGGAAGAAGGCTCGAAGCAGAACTCAAAAGGCCTGGACAGATTTGAAGAAGGCCCCAAGCTAAGCCTGCCACAGGCATAGGACCCATGCCAGCGCCCGTCAGAGGAGCACTTTTGGCCCAGCCAACAATTTACCCGTGACTTCTGTGATTTTCCAAAGGCACTGGAATCCTTATGGCCCCAGGATTACTCTCCAACAAACAGAGCTCAATTTGGAGAAGTATCGAAGGAGATAGAGCTAGGCCAAGTCCTAGTAGGGATGGAGCACCAAAGAGCACCCCTCGGATGCTGACCCGAGGAAGCCTATGCTAGGAGCTGTGATCAGGACACCACCTGAGCCTGATCCAATGAGGTATGGACTACCATTCATGATACGGGAAATGGAGAGAAGAAGCCAAGTACATCCGAACAAGGAATCCTAACCAAGCTAGGATTTCCCGGTTTTGGACAGATTTCTAGTCTGACGAAGATTGACGAATTTGGGCTACTTGGAGATAGAATTTGGGCTGAAGCCGAACATGAAAGTTGAAACCCATGAAATCTACTAGTGATCTGCCAAAGGGCATAATTTTCCTATTTAATTTGGTATTTATTTGGCTATTTTTCCCAGAACCCGTTTAGCTGTTTTTTACGAATTTCTAGTTTTTACTTTTTAGTGTTTTTGTTTAGGAAGGACTCTTTTCCTTGTAGGAATAGAGCTCCGAATTTCAGTCATTTTTAGGACTCTTTTTGTAATTCTTTATTAGTTTATTAGTTAGTTTCATAGGAGGAAAAGGAGAGCCTGTTCTCCCTTCCTCACCTATAAATAGAGGCCTTCGCCTATCTCGTAAGACACAACTTTGAATCAAATAAACTTTAAACTTCGGTTTTATCTCTTAGCATGGAATTGCTAATCTCTTCTCGAATTTCATGGAATTGATCGTCGTTTAGACGGTGTTATCAACATAAGTATCCCCCTTCTGTGGTGGAGCCATTCTACCGGACACTCAGGGTTCTCGGTTAATCGCGACCGACGGGTCCTAGTACTTTCCCTCCCCGGTGCCGACAGTTTAATCAAGCGAAGGTCCAAGACTAGCGGTGGTTAGGGTCGTCTGCCACGGTTGTAGCGGTTCACATCAGTTTTGGTATCAGAGCTTCGGTTCAACACGAGGACCAAAATCTATCCTAGTCTTCAGGTTTGTAACCCTGGATTCATATCCTTTACTTTCTTGTCTTAGAAAATTGTTTCGAAAATCTTCATCTATTTTCTTTCTTGTCAAGTTTATTTGTAAGGCAATAGAAAAGCTGGTGGCCGATCAAGCTATCAAAGAAAAATACATAAAAGAAGAGTAGAAAAAGAAAACAAAAAAAAACAAGGCCACCCTTGCCCTAATCTATCTTTTCGTTGTAAGCTTGTTCCTAAGAAGAGGGGATAGAGAAAATAGAAAACAAAAAATTCTATTAGCTTTCGTTGCCTAGGGTTTTTGTGAACCGAACCCTAATATCAATCGGTTGAAAAAGTCGGAGGCTATTTGTGTTCGTTATTTTCACTAACCATGGTAGACGAAAGATTAGCTACATTGGTGTCCTACCCTACCCTTGCTCATACTCTAGCCAACATACGAGCTTCAGTGGAAAGGATGGAACGAAGAGGAGCTGAAAATTTCCCAAGGAGAGCATGGACGAGTAGAGCTGGAATAGCTCAAGCCCCAACCCCGACATTAAATCAAGGAAGGCCGAGCCGAACCACACAAGGTATCCCTAAACCTAGTGTAAATTTGAATATTAGGGCTAATCATTCGAATGAGGTTATTTGTTATGAGTGCCAAGAATGAGATCACACGGTGAGAGCCTAACCCAACAAACGAGCGATGGTGGAAAGGTCGGAGAAAAGAGAAGAAGCTTCGGGAGCCAGCACCGTGCCCAAGCCCGCGCCTAGCACTAGGCCCAGCATCGTGCCCAACACTAGGCCCAGCACCGTGCCCAACACTAGGCTCAGCACCTGCCCAGCACCAGTACAACACCGAGTTCCAGCACCAGGGCCAGCGCCAGCACCAGCCCAGCACCAAGTGCCCAACACCAGCCGAGCGCCAGCACCAACACTAGCCCACCGCCCGGACACTAGCACCAGCGCTAGCGCCAACATCGGCCCAGCGCCCAGCGCCAGCACTGGCCCAACAACCAGCGCTAGCACCAGCAGCACCGGTCTAGCGCTAGTACCCGCACCGGCCCAGCGCCAAGCGCTAGCACCAGCGCAAGCACCGGCTCAGCACCAAGCACCAGCCCCAATGCCATCCCGACGCCAGCCCCACGCCCAGAGCCGGCCTCGCACCTAGAGGCAGCCCCGCACCCAACACCAGCATCGGCCCCGGCTCAGGCCCATCACTCAGTATCCAGCCTCGGAGCCCCCATACCAGCCCCGGTATGGCCCGAACCCCCAAGGAGCGCCCATGAGCTACCAGGTCCAGTCCTATGTACCCTTGTCATTATTTTTAAGATTTCTAAAGGATTACTAGGTACTGATTCGAGGATGAATCCTTTCAAGAAGAGGGGAATGAAGTGATCCCGACCACCAATGCCGGCGTGGTCACAACACCACGGGCACCCGGCCAGGATACCTCCACGAGAGCGCCAGATAAGGAGAATTTAATGTCGTTCGGCCCAGAGACTTGAAGCCGAGCGAGGACTACACCGGCCCCAGGCTTACACCGAAACCACCTCCGGAGCCTTGGAGAGACAAAGCTCCAAGTTCTGGCTCCAGGCCAAGCCTAGGGAGAAGTCCAGCCCCGAGCCCCGATCAAGGCCTAGTACCTAAACTAGGCTCCATGCTAAATGCCACGAGCTCTAGACTGAAACTAGCCCCTAAAGACATTCCTAAGGTACCCTGGGAAGAAGGCTCGAAGCAGAACTCAAAAGGCCTAGACAGATTTGAAGAAGGCCCCAAGCTAAGCCTGCCACAGGCACAGGGCCCATGCCAGCGCCCGTCAGAGGAGCACTTTTGGCCCAGCCAACAATTGACCCGTGCCTTCTGGGATTTCCCAAAGGCACTGGAATCCTTATTGCCCCAGGATTACTCTCCAACAAACAGAGCTCAATTTGGAGAAGTATCGAAGGAGATAGTGCTAGGCCAAGTCCTAGTAGAGCATGGATGGAGCACCAAAGAACACCCCTCAGATGCTGACCCGAGGAAGCCTATGCTAGGAGCTGTGATCAGGACACTACCTGAGCCTGATCCAAGGAGGGATGGAATACCATTCATGATACAGGAAATGGAGAGAAGAAGCCAAGTACATCCAAACAAGAAATCCTAACCAAGCTAGGATTTCCCGGTTTTGGACAGATTTCTAGTCTGACGAAGATTGACGAATTTGGGCTACTTAGAGATATAATTTGGGCTGAAGTCCAACATGAAAGTTGAAGCCCATGACGTCTACTAGTGATTTGACAAAGGGCATAATTTTCCTATTTAATTTGGTATTTATTTGGCTATTTTTCCCAGAACCCGTTTAGCTGTTTTTTAGGAATTTCTAGTTTTTCCTTTTTAGTGTTTTTGTTTAGGAAGGACTCTTTTCCTTGTAGGAATAGAGCTCCGAATTTCAGTCCTTTTTAGGACTCTTTTTGTAATTCTTTATTAGTTTATTAGTTAGTTTCGTAGGAGGAAAATGAGAGCCTGTTCTCCCTTCCTCACCTATAAATAGAGGCATTCGCCTCTCTTGTAAGACACAACTTTGAATCAAATAAACTTTAAGCTTCGGTTTTATCTCTTAGCATGGAATTGCTAATCTCTTCTCGACTTTCATGGAATTTATTTTCGTTTAGACGGTGTTATAAACAGAAGTATCCCCCTTCTGTCGTGGAGCCATTCTACCGGACACTCAGGGTTCTCGATTAATCGCGACTGACGGGTCCTAGTACTTTCCCGCCCGGTGCCAACGGTTCAATCAAGCGAAGGTCCAAGACTAGTGGTGGTTAGGGTCATCTGCCCACGGTTGCAACGGTTCATATCAGAAAGAGAGATGCTTGGGAGCTGAAAAGCTAGAATGTGAATATGCGAGGGGTCAGCAGTGGGCCAAATGGGCCAACTGTAGTTTTATTTAATGAGTCTTATTATGATCCATGGTTTTAAGGGTTAGGTTTTCATTAATTGTATTTTGACTTGTGGATCATTTCTAAATGACCCATTTGGTTTGGATCAACACCAAACTAAGATAGGCTTTATGGATCCAGCTTACAGCCCTACTTAATACCAGCTACTCACTGACATACTCCATCTATTTCTAACAAACACAAATCACTTTCACTACTGACCAAACTCTAACTTCAACATTGATGTTTATTAACTCTTAACTTATCTAAGTTAAACTCGTGCACATGCCATGGATGATCCAACTTATCCTGCCTTAAACTGGAATCTTGGTTTAATCCAGTAGCTTCAGAATTTCACACACACTAAGCCTGGCACGAAGCAACTCAAATGTGTTGAACTTACCACTTTAGTCATGATATCTGCCACTTGATCTTGTTTGCCACAATAATCCAATTGTATTATTTCTTCCCTTAACAGTTCCCTCAAAAAATGAAACCTCACATCAATGTCCTTTCTTTTCCGTGCAGAATAGGATTCTTTGATAGTTTAATTGTAGAGTTGTTATACAATAAATCTTGGTTCCTTTTTTTTTTTTGCTCCTGCATGCCGTCTCATTTGTGCCAAAATCTCTTGAGCCATATGCATTGTGCAACACAATATGTAGCAACTACAAACTCAGCTTCTATAATTGACAAAGTTACCACTAGTTGCTTCTTAGAAGCCCATGAAACTAAACCTCCATCCAAGAAAAAAACATAACAGCTTGTGCTCTTCATATCTTCTATGGCACTAACATAATCACTATCAGAACAACCTACCAAACCACCCTCCAATCCCCATTTAAACAATAAACCATATGATAAAGTACCATTCAAATGTCTCAACACCTTTTTAGCAGCTTGCATATGGCTATTCGCTGGATTGGCCATGAATCTGCCCAACAAATAGACACTATACATCAAGTCAGGACGCGCTGCAGTGATATACAACAAACTCCCAATTAACTGCTTGTACTTCGTGGTATCTGCATGAGTGCCATCTCATTGAACAGTATGTTTCGTTCCAACAACCATGGGATTAGCAGTTGCAGTACCCTCCAACAAACTGAACTTCTCCAAGAGCTCTTTAGCATAATTCTTTTCGCATATGAATATGCCTTTCTCATTTTGAATTACTTCAACTCCAAGGAAGTACTTCATTGTTCCCAAATTTGTCATCTCGAACCTTGCTTGCATATACTGTTTGAACTCTTGAAGAGCTGCCAAGTTATTTCTTGTGTACATCATATCATCAACATAAAGGCTAACAATGATTAGACTATCACCTTTTTGTTTTATGAATAAAGTGTGTTCTGATTCACACCTATTGAAACTAGCCTCCACGAAATAACTTTCAATCTTGTTGTACCATGCCCTAGGAACCTGCTTGAGGCCATATAATGCCTTTTTTAGTTTATAAACCTTCTCTTCCTCCCCTGGAATGAAAAATCCCTTTGGTTGCTCAACATACACATCGTTACTAAGATCACCATGAAGAAATTCACTTTTAACATCCAACTGGTAGACTTACCAGTTATTTCCAGCTACTACAACCAACAAAGTTCAGATTGTATCTTATCTTGGCATTGGTGCAAAAACTTCATTATAATTAATACCATGCTCCTAAGAATACCATTTGACGACTAACCAAGCTTTGTCAACAACACCATGCTCATTTAAATTTGTTTTGTAAACCCATTTGAATCCAATCACTTTCGCATGTGGAGGTAGCGTGGTTAATTCCCACGTTCCATTCTTCTCAATAGAATTGATTTCCACTTCCATAGCCTCCCTCCAGTTCCCCTCTTTTACTACATCTTCGAACTTTGCAGGATCGTAGCATAAGATTGGAACACATGATCATTCATTACCTATCCAACCTCATAATAAACCAAGTAAAGAGGAGGTATTCGAGTTCGGGAACCACTCGCTTGCCATCCCAATGCATCAAAAATAGGTTCTACTAACTCCTCTTCTTCAATGTTGTCATGGAATTGATTTACACCAACATTAACATGTTGTCCATCATTATCTACATCAACTATATGCTGATTCGATCCAATTGAGTCTTCCTCCTCTGTTGTGTCTTCGCAATATGAATCTTCTATTACATCATCATCAACATAATCTCAACCATCCCAAATTAACATGTCATAAATAATATAAGATTCATTTCCATGCCATGACCAGTCATTAGCTTCATTAAATGCAACATCTCTGCTAATAATAACTTTCTTAGTGACTGGATTATATAACCTGTATATCTTGCATTCCGTGGAAACTCCAAGAAATACACATTTGATACTCTTGCTCCATAGTAGGTTTGAAATCGGTCCATAATTCTTGTGTAGTCTTGTCTTGATCCATTGCGGGTTGGAAACAATTGATTAAATGTGCAGCCCACGTCACAACTTTAGGCAAAAATTTGCTGGCAAACTTCTATCTTGAGCATACATCTGACCATATTCATTATGGTCCTATTTTTCCTTTCAACTAC
The DNA here is from genome assembly GCA_034768395.1 of Linum lewisii. Classification (NCBI taxonomy): domain Eukaryota; kingdom Viridiplantae; phylum Streptophyta; class Magnoliopsida; order Malpighiales; family Linaceae; genus Linum; species Linum lewisii. The sequence continues at coordinate 28,084,783 of CM068301.1, read as the reverse complement.
TCCGTTTTATTGAGGTGTCATAATTTTTGTTTTCCTTTTGATCCCATGCTAAAGACAAAAAGATATAAAATCATTGGATAGGAATTCACCTCCCCTATCAGTCCTCAAACACATTATCATATATGAACTTCTTTCTCCACCTCTAATTTCTAGAATTTGAACAAACTAAGAGTTTTAGATTACCTTTTCTGAGAAGATATTGTCCACTTTGGGCCCAACCCTCATGGATTTGTTTTTGGGTGTTGGTGGGATTCGAACCCTTGACTTCATCCTCTCAAGATCAAACCCCCGCCACTACGCCCCAAAGCGCGTCATGTAAGTTAAGGTTGAACTATTCCACATGGCCCATGGATCTCCCCCGTGCTTTGTCGATGTGGGATTTTCCTAGAATGTCACATAACCCCCCTCAAGGACTCAACGTCCTCGTTGAGGTTTACCCCACCATTATTCAAGAGGGACGGGGAGAGGCTATGATACCACTTATAACATCTCAACCTTTTCTGACAAGATATTGTCCGCTTTGGTCCCAGCCCTCACAGATTTGTTTTTGGCTGTTGATGGGATTCGAACCCTTGACCTCATCCTCTGAAGATCAAACCCCCACCACTACGCCCCAAAGCGCGTCATGTCAGTTAAGGTTGAACTACTCCACATAACCCATGGATCTCCCCCGTGCTTTGTCGATGTGGGATTTGCCTAGGATGTCACAGTTTTTTTACTGTAATCATCAATGATAGTAATTAAATATGTACTTCTTATTGATGCTAGACTTAATGGTCCACACAAATCAGTATGTATCAACTGTAGCTTCACTTTTGTTATCCATTTATTCTTCTTAGGAAATGACTTTCTGTACTGTTTACCAATCAAGCAAGTTGAACAAAAATTTAGTTTTCCTCTTAGTTCAGAAGACCCCTTTCCCTTCCTTTCTTCTATAATTTCAACAAAGCTTGATAATTCAAGTGACCCAGTCTGCAAATGCTACAATGTAAGTGGTTTAGCTGTTGTAATTAATGGCCTGAAGACATCGCAACTCTGTTGTTGGTAGCAAATCAACCGTATCGGCTTGTCCATTAGCCATTTATGACCTTAGAATAGACATCATGTTCGACATCATTTCGGTCTGCAAAATCATTCCCTTGTTCTCATGGAAAACTGTACACCCCAATTGCTCAATAAGGAAGGTTAATCCTTTCTCTTGCAACTGTCCCATGCTCAACAGATTGGTTTGTATACCGGATAACTAGAGAGAGATTAATAATTTTTAACCGTACTTGATGAACGACTGCAGAGCAGGGATCAAATAACTACTAAGCTAACAAGCTAAGTAGATCGTATTCCATGGGTCTTCTAATAATTGTCTACTCAAATGTAAAGGCAGATTACTCAGGTTTAACACGTTGTGCGTGGTGTGAGTTCCACGACTTCTATTCTAGAAAATGCAAGCAAATTAAAACTTAAATTGAAAGACTGATTGAAAGCTTGGTACTTGTCAAAAAAAAAAAAGATTGAAAGCTTGGTTGACTGAACAAAGATGACAGACAAGCTTAGACTTCGAATCCCCCTTAGTTCACCAGAGCATTGGCAATCAACAGATCAACGGATTTCAATTCTCATTCAATCAGTTCTAAGATACCACCATAACTCCTGACGCTTAGGTTTAAGACTGGCGAACGTTCGCTCTATCCGATCTAGCTACCAAGATTAATTAGCCGCCCGAGTAAGGTCGCTTCTTGTGATGACTAAACTAACTGGTGGAATTACTAACAATTTATGAGTTACTCTTGTAGTGGATTAACCCTAACTGGTTCCTACGAAAGGCACACTCCAATGAATAGGTTAATTGATTGATTTGGTGTTTTAAAGTAAGGCGAGCGTTCGCTTCTATCCTTAGCTTAACAAGAATCTAATCTAGGTGATCAAGCCAGACAAGAAACATGTACAACGAAGAACAAACCAAACATGAAAGAGAAACTAATTAAACTTTGAATCTAATCACCGCCGATCCGTAACCGCTTTAAAGCCCTGGGTCACTTAGGGTTCATCTAGTCTAAGCTCTACGAGTTTAGCTACTCATGTTCATAACGAAAGAATCAAAGACAGAAATAGAGTTCATCATGAAAAGGAAGAGCAGATAGAAACTGTAAAACCTAATTTAGATGACTCTGGCAAAGCTTCGCTCTCCGGTAATCTTCAATCCTAGCTCCGAGTCTCCGAGGTGAAGGGATGGTGTCACGATCTCTTCCTGGCTCTTCGAACTCTTCAACTCTGTTCTCTCGAACTTCTTAGGTATGGAACTCGTGAGAATTCTGAATTATGATGTGTATTATTCGGTATCTTCTGAGGTATATGATCTGCGCCACCGGTTTAAGTATTTATACTTAACCCTAAGTCGCCGGATTTGTTAAGGATTTTCCGGCGAAAACTTAAGGAGTTTTCGCGAAAAACTTCAGTGTAAATCGCTGGCTCCATCAACTGATTCTCCTGTGAGTTTTGAATCCAGAGTTTTCGGCGAGAACTTGACTTCTCGCCAAAAAATTCTTCTTGTATTGCTTTGCCAATTTCTTCTGGAGTTTTCGCCGAAAACCTGAGGACTTTTCACCAAAAACTCTAGTGTAAAAGGGGCAGAATTTCTGTTGACTTGATTGACTTCTTGGACTGGTTCCAGTGCGGTTCCTCGAGGTTCCAATGCCTTAGACACGTCATTGGCTACTTTATTTGACGGTAAAAACCTGTGCTATCATGAAAACACTAGAAAACCATCAAATAGACCCGAAACGGGCCAAAGTAACACAAATGGCACGAGATAGAGCAGTTGAGTGAATATTCGCTATTCTACCCTAAAAACCATGTCTTAAGCCAAGAAATGTCGCTTAAATGAGGCTGATAATCACGTCAAATCGAGTGTCATCAAAATACCCCACACTTAAGCTTTTGCTTGTCCTCAAGCAAACTGAATAGAACACATCACAATGAATTATTAGACAGCTACTTCTAGAACAAGAAATCTAACGTGCATACTGATCAGCTAAACAACCTGGTCTCACTAAAAACTGCACACGACAAGAAGTAGTAACAATCATGCACAAATTTCACCTGACCGACCAAACTCCTCACATAGGAAATATTTAGTATAAGGGGAACTGTCACTCTTTGTGTTTAAGGACGTGTTTCTGCTCTCAATCATTTTCTGTTACTAAATTCTGTCAGAAGTTTGCAATTCGACCACATCTCCACCACTGTGACAACACGAGGAACTAGTCAAGAAGGACTTCCCTGCTTGGGACTGTAACGAATTCTACACTACAAGGGTTAAAATGAGATGGATGATGGGAATGTATGATGATGGCTTTGGTGTGGTGTAGCTTTCGACTAATGATGTGAATTTATTTAGTGCATTTTGAGCTTATGATTGACCTATGAAGTGCCCGTATTTGATCCTTAAATGCCATGCTTAATATGCTTTTATTGAAGTTTTGTGCAAAGTGTCCATTTGTTGTCCGGTTTCCACTTTGGAACCAAATTTGTGGTCTATTGGATGTTTTTCTGTGCATTTTCAGGAAATGGCATCAAAGTACTAGTGACAAGGAGCACGTAGGATCAAACGGGAGGTCAATCGGAGCTAGGAGGAGGAGATATGGCCGATGCAAGTTTGAGAAAAATGCACAACATTTCTTAAGAGGTTTTCGGCAAGAACTCTATGTTCTCGCCGAAAACTATCACTCGTGTGCAAGCAGGAGAGTCCGAGAACTTGGGAGCCGATTCTTCATGAAGTTTTCGGTGAAAACATTTAGAGTTTTCACCGAAAATACATGAAGAAAGCAAAGAGCTGCCAGAGGTTTTTCAAAGGATTTTTCGGCGAAAACTTATGAAGTTTTCGCCGAAAACTTTAAGCAAAATCTGCAGACTATTTAAAGAGGAGGCGACCAAAATTAAGAGGGGAATTCATTAATTCAGATTTCACACCTTCATCAAAACCCTTTTCTCTCAACTTCTTAATCACTTTCTCCTCATCTCCAATCCACAACCCTAGAGCAAGGTGCAACTCAAAGTAGAGGAGCTTGGATTGAAGTCCACATCCTTGGGAGAGGAGCTTGCAAGAAGAGGATTGCCATGGAACTCTTTGTGACCATCTCTCTTTCTTTCTCTTTTGTACCCTTGGCCACGTGTGGCTAATTTCCTAGGTTTCCTTGGATTGATAGATAGTTGTGCTATGATAGAGGTTGATTGTGTAAACATGCTATGATTGATCTTGGATGTAAGAAGATGATCTGTAGACTTGTTGTTAATTCCATTGATTGCCATGTTTGCTTGATTTGGTCTATTCTTTGTGATGTAATGCATGAGAGTGCTTAGATTACATGGATTGTAGGTCTAGGGATTGAAGAGAGTGTGTTCTAAGAGATTAGATCATCTCAATTCAACCATAGTTGCATGATTTCTCTCTTGTGCATTTTATCGAACACTTGGTGTGCATTAGGTTTTTCATTCAATTGAACTTTGATTAGTCTTTTGATGATTCTCTTAGAGTTAGGACATTGACATGAGAGTGTGGTGTCTAGCCTAGTGGTCATAGAGTCATAGGAGAGGGTTTTGTAGCTTGGCATTTCAACAAACACCTTTAATGCATCCTTAGTCACTTAGCTTGAGAGCGAGAGCCTAGGTTGAGTGGTTCAAGGATAGGAACTTAATGCTACGAGAGTGCATTGAGTCTATAGAAGGGATTTGCGTGGTCATTCGATTGCAACCTCGATCATGTTTGGCTTGTTTGTGCATTTGTTCCTCTTGAGCATGATGAAGCTATCTTTCCAAGTGAACCTCCTTTATCTTTGTTTTGCACCGTTTTGTTTTGCTTTCTTGTTTAGTTTCCTTTATGTTTTTATTTCCTTTTCAAACTAAAAATCATTTTAAATGAATAGACCGTCCATGAACCGTGTGAGTAGTGGCAATTGAGAGAGCCCTCGTGGAAATACGACCTTGATTGTTGTGAGTTGAAATTCGCACATCAAGTTTTTGGCGCCATTGCCGGGGACTTTCTCAATCCTACGAAAGCTTTTATTAGTGGACCGTTCTATTCACTTCCTTTCGTTTTAGTTTTGCTTCTTTTTATTAGTTTGTTTGGTTTTGTTATCCCGCATTGTTGTATTACTTGGTTGTGTTTGTTGTGCTTGTTTGTAGGTACCTTGCAGTAGTGCATGAGTCGATTCACTCATCTCCAAGCACCACCTCAACACCTCGAGCAAGTAATTGATCCACCAATCCGTTCTCTTCCTCACTTAGTTCATGGGAGCAAGGTTGCAAGTAAGATGAACTCGTGGCATGGAAATCAAGGTTATGGTTCCTATCAAGCTTGGAATCCATCTCCTAACCCATATTATGATCATCATGCTTCATACAACTACTACCAAGAAACTTGTGAGGGAGATAGCCAATGGCGTGGTCAAGAACAACAAGTTTCAACACCCATGTGGAATGAGCAATGTCCCTATCCATCTCCACCCTACCATCAACTCTTGCCGGAGTATTATCAAGAGGATTTCACAAGTCATGAACAACATTCTCCACCGCCTTGCATGCTAGAAGAGCTCTTTAAGATGGTTAAAGAAAGAGAGCGTCCTCAAGAGGATTTCACAAGCTATGAGCAACCCTCTCAACCTCCGTCTATGCTAGAGGAGCTCTTGAAAATGGTGAAGGAAAGTGAGCGTCCTTGAGAGGAGTTCGTAAGCTATGAGGAACCTCCTCCACCTTTACCCACGCTTGAGGAAGCTTTGAAGATTGCAGAAGACAATGCGAACCAACTTAATCGCTTAGCACAAAGCATGGCGCACATCAATGGGATACTTGAAAATGAACGTCAACCCCATAAGGTGGAGCAACACTCTCCCCCTCCATCCATGCTAGAGGAATTCTCGAAGATTGCGAACGACAACGTGGCTCGGCTTAATCGCTTAGCTCGAAGTACGAATCTCGTCATGGAAGCTCTAGAGAATGAGAATCGGCCCAAGAAGGTGGAGCAAGTTTATGATGATGAAGATGACACTTGTGAATCCGAAGAGCTTGACACGGAAGAAGATTTGGTAGTGGAGGCGATTGAAGAACATGTTCTTCTTGAGAACACACCAAGTAACGATGATGTTTGGATAGAAGAATCAAGGAGACTTGAGGATGATGACACTTTGGAGGAGGTGAGACATGTTGTGAAGACTCTTCAAGAAGATGTGGTACCGAGAGTGGAGCACGAAAGTGAACAACACCACCCTATTGTGGTGCCACCAAAGATTGTGAGTACTCTTCAATTTTCTTGCTTGGTCATGAAGTATTTGTGCCAAGAGCCCAAGGACGCATGCATCTCTACTCTTCATACGGTGGTCATGGAAGTGGAGCCACCTCTCCTTGACCCGGAAGACTCTTCGAGTGGCATCACCAACTCGGAGACGATGGAGCTCAAGGGTGGCCCCCTACCTTACTATCTTCCTCAAGTTCCGAATTTAAAAGGTAGCAAGCCACCCCAAGGTATCAAGTGCTATACAAGCATCATTGTTCATTGGCTAGTCTACCCTTTACTTCTATCGCTACTTGGCACTCAATCTTCATCATGGAAGAAGCTACTTGACTTGAAGGAGGTACTAAGTTGGACACCATAACATAGGTATCATCGAGCTTAAGACGGTAACTAAGCGCTTCTTGGGAGGCACCCCATGTTATCTTTACTTTTTCGCTTTTAATTGTTGTTTGAGGTTTTTGTGTTGTTTTAGCTTTTTGAATAAGGTTTGACAAGCATTTTGGATCACTCTTTACCAAGGATCATTATGGAACTCTTTCATCGCTATTACCTCCTATGCTCCTCTCTACCAACGCGGTAACTTCGTTCCACCTTACCCTCTCTCTCTTGATCATTGAGGACAATGCTCATGTTAGTCGTAGGGGAGAGTTGAGGTTTGGTGTGATTTTTTGTGGTAGAAATGTAATGCTATGCTTTGATGATTTGCATGATCCTGATTGAATGTCAAATTCCTCTATCGTAGAATCATTCGGTTCTTGACTTTTGGTGTTTAATTGACTTCAATCTTTCACAATGATGTTTAGACTGTTCCACTTAGAACCTATAACCAGCATGTTAGCACTAATATCAAATGAGTCTAGGCCAGAACAGAGATTTTATCACTCTTATATGTTGGTTTATTGGTTTGATACATGTTTTTATACCGCTCGATAACACCGTTCTAAGATGGTAAAGGCAATTAGAATTCCACCACATTCAGCCAAAAAGCCTACCCTAATTAATTTCCTATAGGATAACCCGTTGAGCCTTGGCCTATTTGTTGGATCATGCACATTTTCACCCTATTCCATGTTTTTCATCACCTTTTTTATCCCTCGTGATTGTGGCTTGAGATTAGATGGAAATCCAAATTGAAATCTTGTGTGGAAGTTGTAAGGGGCTAAAGATCAAGTGGCTAATTTGTGAAGAGAATGTCAAAAGAAAATGCTCAAAAGAAAAGAAAAGCTAGGCAAGCTCGGCACCTAAGTGAAGTGTCGGGTTGAGCACTAGCAAAGGTAGAGGCTGTGAGCTAGGCAGGTTCAACACCTAAGTGAAGTGTTGGATCGAGCACTAGTATGCAGTAGAAAAAAAAGAGAAAAAGGAAGAGTTCTCAAAAGTGGCCCTTGTTATAGTGATCCTAGCTAGAGCTTGTGAAGTGCAGATCTAGAGGCGAATGAAGTCGAGTTGATAGCCACGTCACGATCACTCACCACTTTCCAAATATTTCCTACCCCACCTAATCCGTTCCATTTCCCGAGTTCAAATCCTTTTGATTAGAGTTGGTGTTGTCGTGGTCGGTTTTCATGTGTCCCATTTAACCACTACTTGAAGTGTGCAGAAAATAGTGAGGTCCAGACTTGTTTTGTCATTGTTCTTGCATGTGTAGGTTAAGTTTGTTCGAGGAACAGTTTAAGCCAAATTGTTATTGCTTGAATCTTAATGGGACCGATCTTGTCATTTGTGAACTTGGATGTTTTCTAATTCATTTGCTTGAGGACAAGCAAAGCTTAGTCGTAGGGGAATTTGATGTGATTTTATTTAGTGCATTTTGAGCTTATGATTGACCTATGAAGTGCCCATATTTGATCCTTAAATGCCATGCTTAATATGCTTTTATTGAAGTTTTGTGCAAAGTGTCCATTTGTTGTCCGGTTGCCACTTTGGAGCCAAATTCGTGGTCTATTGGATGTTTTTCTGTGCATTTTCAGGAGATGGCATCTAAGTACTGGTGACAAGGAGCACGTAGGATCAAACGGGAGGTCAATCGGAGCTAGGACGGAGGAGATATGGCCGATGCAAGTTTGAGAAAAATGCACAGCATTTCTGAAGAGGTTTTCGGCGAGAACTCTATGTTCTCGCCGAAAACTATCACCCGTGTGCAAGCAGGAGAGTCCAGGAACTTGGGAGCCAATTCTTGAAGAAGTTTTCGGTGAAAACATTCAGAGTTTTTGCCGAAAATACATGAAGAAAGCAAAGAGCTGCCAGAGGTTTTTCAAAGGATATTTCGGCGAAAACTTATGCAGTTTTTGCTGAAAACTTTAAGCAAAATCAGCAGACTATTTAAAGAGGAGGCGGCCAAAATTAAGAGGGGAATTCATTAATTCAGATTTCACACCTTCATCAAAACCCTTTTCTCTCAACTTCTTAATCACTTTCCCCTCATCTCCAATCCATAACACTAGAGCAAGGTGCAACTCAAAGTAGAGGAGCTTGGATTGAAGTCCACATCCTTGGGAGAGGAGCTTGCAAGAAGAGGATTGCCATGGAGCTCTTGGTGACTATCTCTCTTTCTTTCTCTTTTTTACTCTTGGCCATGTGTGGCTAATTTCCTAGGTTTCCTTGGATTGATAGATAGTTGTGCTATGATAGAGGATCCATTGATTGCCATGTTTGCTTGATTTGGTCTATTCTTTGTGATGTAATGCATGAGAGTGCTTAGATTACATGGATTGTAGGTCTAGGGATTGAAGAGAGTGTGTTCTAAGAGATTAGATCATCTCAATTCAACCATAGTTGCATGATTTCTCTCTTGTGCATTTTATCGAACACTTGGTGTGCATTAGGTTTTTCATTCAATTGAACTTTGATTAGTCTTTTGATGATTCTCTTAGTGTTAGGACATTGACATGAGAGTGTGGTGTCTAGCCTAGTGGTCATAGAGTCATAGGAGAGGGTTTTGTAGCTTGGCATTTCAACAAACACCTTTAATGCATCCTTAGTCACTTAGCTTGAGAGCGAGAGACTAGGTTGAGTGGTTCTAGGATAGGAACTTAGTGCTACGAGAGTGCATTGAGTCTATAGAAGGGATTTGCGTGGTCATTCAATTGCAACCTCGATCATGTTTGGCTTGTTTGTGCATTTGTTCCTCTTGAGCATGATGAAGCTATCTTTCCAAGTGAACCTCCTTTATCTTTGTTTTGCACCGTTTTGTTTTGCTTTCTTGTTTAGTTTCCTTTATGTTTTTATTTCCTTTTCAAACTAAAACTCATTTTAAATGAATAGACCGTCCATGAACCGTGTGAGTAGTGACAATTGAGAGAGCCCTCGTGGAAATACGACCTTGATTGTTGTGAGTTGAAATTCGCACATCAACTAACTTCCCTCAAATCTAGCCTATGGCTTCCTACCGTCTAACCAGATAGGGGTGAAATAGTGCACGCTGGTCCTATGATACCCTCAAACAACCTAGCACTTTATTTTCTTTAAACATTTTTTTTTTCAGAATTTTCTTTTAACTTCTTTCTTCCATATGTAGGGAGAAGAACGTTTATTGAACTGAACTATACAAACTTTCTGAACTCTTTTTTTAATATATTTTTTTGAATTTTTCTTCTTTTCTTCTTTTCTTATTTTTTTCTTTTTGTGCTGATTCTTTCTTTTAGTTGCTAGAGGGGTTTACACGTTTGGACATAATAGCTAAGACCACCTTTTTAATGGCTATACGCAAGTTACCACAAACCGACTTCCGGTAGGCTAATCTAGAACTACAACCACAGGGGATCAACGGGGAATGAAAGAATGGGGATTGGCAGTAATGTATATCGAACCGAAAGAACAAGCCAAGCTCAAGGGTTTAAACCTAATGGATTCAATATTGGGTAGGCAATCTGGCTTAGTAGCTGAATCTAGGTGTCCCTATCATTCTAGAACTTGTGTCATCGTGTGCTCTCGATTTGGTCTCAAGCAAATTCTAACTCATTCAAGCAAATAGAAAACCACTCAAAAAGAATTGAAATTGCAAGTTACGTGCAATGGATCAAAAGCTCACATTTGGTTTGCTAGTCGGATTCAGTCATTTTCATGCAATCAAGGCGACAAACTACATGTGTGATTTTGAAAATCTGTTCTGACCAAGCAATTTAGCATCAAAGTATACACATTGGTTCTCAGGTTCTAGGTTAAGCAGTCTAAGCATCATTATGACAGATTGAACAATAACTTAACATCAAAAATCAAGAACCAAGCAATTATAATGCAAGAGATACTGGAAAGGAACCACGGAACACACAAAATCACAATCAAGGGCAATCAAGTTCATGCAAGGTTCTCTAGCATCCTACCTCACACTTAAATCGTTCTGTGTCCTCACAAGACTAAAACTAGAGTTGAGATTGAAATAGAAGAAACTGGACCGAGATGGTTGGTGTAGGGAATGAACACGGATCCTCAGAGCGAAGGGAATCTACCAAAGCGAAGGGGAGTGTAGTAGACCCTAAGCAAAGGGAATCTCCCAAACTACCTGCAAAACAAAAACAAATGAAAGATAAAAAGGAAACCGGGACAAGTGTCCAGGATCCACACAGAAAAAAGTTGGATCGAAATCCGAAAAGAAGAAATAAAAAGAAGGGACAAGGAAGAGGATACAACCCGATCACTGCTGGTCAGGTGCATCGGGAGGTGGAATGTGGAGGATGTCGTTGACCTACCGCTGCCATGCCAGCTGCGCCTCGTACCTCTCATCATCGCGGCGCATGTGCTGCTGCATAATAACCCATCTGGCATCCTGGGTGGCGGTGTCTATGACTCGCCACTCTTGGAGTCGCTCGTACAGCTCTCCAATATCAGCTGGATGCGGTCGATGCTGAGGATGAGGCGCTTGGAATGGATCCTGGAGGGGCGATTGCCGTTGATATGCATACCCTGCCTGCTGTTGTGGCGAGGGTATATGATCGCCAAACTCCGGCTCCGACTGAGGAAGCTGCTCCTCAGAATCGTCTTCTTCCTCTGACTCGTCCTCGTGTTGGAGAGGAGGAGCTGCCGCCACCTGTGGACCAAGGTCCAACTCGAGGGTGTACTCGATCGCTAAATCACCACCTACGGTGTGTACCATGCGACGTGGGACGTCAGGGCCATATGACTGGCTGAGACCGAGGGTGATAATGAGGCGACCTACAAAGTTGCTGCCAAGGAGTGAGCGAGGCGGCCTTGGCTTCTAGGTCTTCTGGTGGAAGATGCGTGCAAGCACCCATCCCGGATGAAGCGGGTAAGCCTCCCAGATGGCACGTAGAAGAAGGAGCTGTGATGTGATCATATTTAGTGCATTTTAAGTCCTCGTTTGACCTATGAAATGCCCGTGTTTGATCCTTAAATGCCATGCTTAATACGCTTTTATTGATGTTTTGTGCTAAGTGTCCATTTGTTGTCCGGTTGCTACTTTGAGGCCATTTCCTTGTCTATTGGAGCTGTTTTATTTGTATTTTCAGGTCTTGGCATTGGAGTACTGGTGACAAGGAGCACATGGGATCAAACGGGAGGTCAATCGGAGCTAGGACGGAGGAGATATGGACGTGGCAAAATTGAAGAAAATACGATTTTCAGCTGAAGACAGTTTCGGCGAAACTATCACATAGTTTTCGCCAAAGAAGAAGCTTTCGGCGAAAGTGTTCAAGTCCTCGGTCCTAAAACTCGAAGCAGACAGAAGAGCCTTTGCGCTTTGACAACATTTTTGGCGAAAACATTCAAAGTTTTCGCCGAAAACTTTAGAAGGAATGAAGCAGCGTGTTTTCAAGGGCGTTTTCGGCGAAAATCCTACAGAATTTTCGCCGAAAATATCAGGCAAGTCCGGCGTGCTATATAAAGGTGAAAGAGGCATGAGTTTAAGGCATCAATTCATTAATTACACAACACCATCGCCGATTGCCCTCTCTCTCAATTTTTCATCATCAACTCCATCATCTCCTCTCCCTCAACCACACACCAACCTCCCTCAATTGTTGATCAACTTGAAGATCTAAGTGAAGCCTTCACCCTTGGATTGGAGCTTGAAGAGCAAAGTGAGAAGATCCTCCATGGAAGCAAGGATGATCTCCTGTACTCAATTTCAGGTTTCCTCCATGGTTAAGCTAGGCTAAACTTAGGTTTAGTTTAGTGAGGGATGGATCAAGCTAGGATAGGTGATTGATTGTTTGGATTGATGTTCTTATAGCCATTTGTGTAAGAAGATGATCCTAGACCTTGTGCTTTGTAGCCATTTGAGCTTGACTTGTTCTTTTGGTATTGTTATGTCTTTCAATACATGAGAATGTTTGATTGATGTTGATCTAAGGATGTAGGATTGTAATTGGATGATTTGAGAGATTGGATTATCAAGTTACAACCATTTTGAGCTTGTTTTCCTTGTTGTCATTTTATCAAACACTTGGTGTGCATTTAGTTTTCTTTCATTTGAAGGTTGAAAGACCCTTGTGATTGCTAGACTAGTGTTATATGATTGACATGAGAGTGTCTTGCATCATTACCTTGTGCTAGATGATTGATAGCATAGAATTCAAGTTCCAAGCATTTCATTGAGCTAGTTTAAAGCATTCCATTCCCTTTGTTCACATAGCGAGAGCATGGTGCATTTGGTTTAGGAATAGAGAGTTAATTGTGCGAGAGTTCGTTTATTCTACTTGAGTGAGATGCATGGTCATTAATTACACCTCGTTGCTTGAGAATCAATCCAGCTTTCATGAACCTTGAGCTTGAAGAAACCCCTTGCTAGACTAAACTCCTTTCTCTTGTTTGATCCTCAATTTTCACTTGTCAATTTTACCTTGTTTGCTTATGTTTTTAACTTGTCTCCTTTCAAAACCAAACTTCAATTTAAATGTATGGACCGTTTACGAACGTTGTGAGTATTAGCCTATGAGGGAACCCTGAGGAATACGACCTTGATAAATTCCTTATCAAGTTTTGGCGCCGTTGCCGGGGAACTCTCATTCCTAAGAAAGCAATTATTAGTGAACCGATCTTTACACTTCCTTCCGTTTTCCTTTTTGCTTCCTTTTTACTTTTTGTTTACTTTGTTATCCCGCATCGTTGTATTACTCGGGTGTGTTTGTTGTGCTTGTTTGCAGGAGATTTGGATTAGTGCATGAGGTGTCCAGCTCGTCTTCAAGCACGACTCCAAGGATTAGAACAAGTGCTCGAACCACGGACTACTTCCCCACCTCCTACAGTTGAAAAACAAGAAGCTGAACGCATTTCACACCACACTATGTCTCAACACGGAGATGACGATGACCAATCGGTACATTCACATCACACTAATGAAGATGATCAATCGCAAAGAGGTGCGAGGCGCACACTAGCCGATTATGCTCGCCCAACCCTCGAAGGGGCAGCCTCGAGTATCGTGCGAAGACCGGTAAATGCAAGGAACTTCGAGTTGAAGCCTAACATGATTCAGATGGTGCAGAACGGAGTGGTGCTCAACGGTATAGATGGAGAGTGCCCATCTAGACACTTGAAGGACTTCCTTGAGATATGCGATACGGTGAAGAACGATCAAGTTCACCCGGATTGTGTACGACTCCGACTCTTTCCCTTCTCACTCAAAGGTAGAGCCAAGTCTTGGTTGGAGAACCAACCTAGTAGAACATTCACTACATGGGAGGGACTAGCCGAAGCCTTCCTTGAGGAGTTCTTTCCCCCTTATATGACGGATGCAATCCGGGATCGAATCAACCACTTCACACAACACAAGGGAGAGCTCTTCCATGAGACTTGGAATAGGTTCCAAGCCCTTCTTCAGTCTTGTCCTCATCACAACTTCGCCGAATGGAGCTTGGCGGATATCTTTGCTAGGTCCCTTGATTTTGAGAATACAAGGATGATCAACCAAGCCGCCGGAGGTGATCTAAGGACGCTCACTCCCGAAGATGCTCTAGAACTCTTTGCAGAGATGGCCAACAAGACAAGGAGTTGGTCTCGACAACAACCTCCAAGCTCTAAGTATGGAAGTGACACGCACTATGACTCTAGAGCTATAAGTGTTGATGCACCAAAGGATTCATCTACCTATGGGAAGAAGCATAAGTTACCGGGACATCGAGATGAGATGACCCTATGTTTGCGCTCCTCATGTCTAAGATCGATGCTATGGCATCCCAAGTAAGTAACCTAAGCATGCCTAAGCATCCCTCCAAGGTTCAATCATCTCATGTGGGTAACCCTCCAGTGGCTTCTATATATTGTTGTGAATGTTGTGGGGATCAAGGTCACGATGTTAGTGCTTGTCCTTCCGCCACTCCTGAGCTTGGCCAAGGCGACCATGAGGAGGTGAGTTTCGCACAAGGTCAAGGATTCCTTGGTAATTTCAGCCCCCAAGGTAACTATCAAGGTAGCTATAACCGACCTTGGTACAACAAGTCTAACCAAGGTTACCAAGGCCAAGGGAGTCAAGTTAGTGGTTATAGCAAGGGTTACAACCATAGAAATCAAGGAGGTTATCAAGGCTATAGAGGGCACCAAGGCAACCAATGGTCTCAAGGAAGTAACCTAAACCAAGGTAGTCAAGGGAACCAAGGGGGAAATCAATGGAATCAAAGTGGACATCCAAGTCAAGGTTCCAAAGGTCCTACCCCACCGGGAATGTACAACCATAGAGGTGAAGGACCACCCGGTTTCAACAAGCCTCCTCAAAGCAAAGAGGGTGGTTCTTCGATTTCTCAAGAAGACACCAATGCGGCAATGATCCAACTCATCAAGAATCAACAAGCTTCAACTTCCAATTTGGAGAACCAATTGGGACATATTTCTAAGGCACTCTCGGAGCGACCCTCGGGCACTTTACCTTCCAATACCGAGGTCAATCCCAAGGGCCCGGAGCATTGCAAGGTAGTGACATTGAGAAGCGGGAAACCTTTGCAAGATACAACCTCTTCCCCAAGTGTCTCCCAAAAGGTACAAGCTCCTAATCCAATAATCGATGATGATGATACTAAAGATCCGTCGGATGAAGTTGAGGTTGAAGTCGAACCTCCTTCGGATAATGTGAATACTAAGGTTGCTAAGGAACCTAGTAAGACTACATCGAGTACACCACCGGTCTCTCCTCCCGCACCGGTTGTACCTCCATACAAGCCTAAGCTCCCATACCCCTCTCGAGTGAGTAAGGATGGCCTTGAGAAGGTTTTTAAGAAGTTTGTGGAGCGGCTTAGTCAAATGCAGTTCTCTCTTCCGTTTCCCGAAGCTATGACTATGATGCCTCAATATGCTAAATTCATGAAGGAACTCTACACCAACAAGAGGAAGCTACCGGAGACACCTCTAGTCCACCTCAATCAGGAATGTTCCGCCGTTCTCTTCAAGAGTCCACCGGAAAAGCTTAAGGATCCAGGTACTTTTACTATCCCTTGTGCTATAGGTAATACCTCTTTGGCTAATGGTCTTGCGGATCTAGGTGCTAGTATCAATGTCATGCCTTATTGCATATTTGAGAAACTAGGGTTGTCTAATCTTCGTCCTACTCGTATGTACATTCAACTTGCGGACAAGTCGACCAAGAGTCCTAGGGGAATTGTTGATGATGTGCTAGTTAAAGTAGGTCCTTTTGTGTTCCTAGTTGATTTTACGGTCATTGATACCGATGATGTTGATGTCTCATTGATATTTGGTAGACCATTCCTTGCTACTTCTCGTGCTTTAATTGATGTGCATAATGGGAAATTGACATTGAGAGTAGGACAAGAGAGTGTCACGTTTTGCATAGCCGATGGCATGAATTTTGCTCACGCACAAGATGATTTAGAATACTCATGTGATACTATCGCTTCGGCTAGTGTGTGTAGTATTTCTAACTTCGTGTGTCGAGATTCTTTGGATGTTTGCCTTAGAATGAATGTGCAGGAACATTTAGACATCCCAGAGTTAAAAGCTCAGGTGGCTTACCTTGATGAAGGGAGAGACAAGTTGGAGAGTGAGACAGTTTTTGTTGCTCTCCCAAAGGTGGAAAGGGTGAAGACCTCTTATGAAGAACCACCTACTCTTGAGCTCAAGCCTCTTCCCGCACATTTGGAGTATGCTTTTCTCATGCCAAACTCTAAGCTACCGGTCATCATCAATGCTAAGCTTCTACCCGAGCAAAAGGACCGTCTAGTGGAGCTCCTCAAGAAGTACATGAGAGCTATTGCATGGAGCATCTTGGATATTCGAGGTATAAGTCCAACATTTTGCTCACATCGGATCCTCATGGAGGAAGATTTTAAGCCGGTTGTGCAACCTCAAAGAAGATTGAATCCTAACATGAAAGAGGTTGTGAAGAAAGAAGTTATAAAGCTCATGGATGCGGGGATTATCTTTCCTATCTCGGATAGTCCTTGGGTTAGCCCCGTGCAAGTTGTTCCCAAGAAAGGAGGGATCACGGTGGTAGCTAATGACAAGGATGAGCTTATCCCAACAAGGACGATCACCGGATGGCGTGTATGCATAGATTATCGTCGACTGAATGAGGCCACTAGGAAGGATCATTTTCCTCTACCTTTCATGGATCAAATGCTCGAGCGTCTCTCCGGTCACGAGTACTATTGTTTCTTGGATGGCATGTCCGGATACTTCCAAATACCGATTGCTCCGGAGGATATTGAGAAGACCACATTCACATGCCCTTTTGGTACGTTTGCTTATCGCCGAATTCCATTTTGGATTGTGCAATGCTCCCGCTACCTTCCAACGATGCATGCTTGCTATCTTTGATGATTTTGTGGAAGACATCATGGAGGTGTTCATGGATGATTTCTCGGTATTTGGGGATTCATTTGATCTTTGCTTGAGAAATCTTGAGAAGGTATTGCACCGTTGTGAAGAGACTAATCTCGCACTAAGTTGGGAGAAGTGCCATTTCATGGTCAATGAGGGGATTGTTCTTGGACACAAGATCTCTAGGAGAGGCATTGAAGTTGATAAAGCGAAGTTGGAGACCATCTCTCAACTTCCTCCACCTTCTTCCGTGAAGGCCGTGAGAAGTTTCTTAGGGCATGCCGATTTCTATAGGCGTTTCATTAAAGACTTTTCCAAGATTACTACCCCTATGACTCGGCTTCTCGAGAAGGATGTGGAATTTCGTTTTGATGAAGAATGTTTGAAAGCCTTTGAACTCCTAAAGGGTAAACTCACAAATGCTCCTATACTCATTGCTCCGGATTGGTCAAAGTCATTTGAGTTGATGTGCGATGCTAGTGATTACGCTATTGGAGCGGTTCTAGGCCAACGAATTGACAAGAGATTCCATCCAATATACTATGCAAGTAAGACTCTCAATGAAGCTCAAAGAAACTATACAACCACGGAGAAGGAGCTCTTGGCCATAGTGTTTGCCTTTGATAAGTTTAGGTCCTACTTGGTGCTCTCTCACACTATTGTCTTCACGGATCACCAAGCTTTGAGGTATCTTCTATCCAAGACCGATGCTAAGCCAAGATTGATTCGATTGGTTCTTTTGTTGCAAGAGTTTGACATTGAAATTCGGGATAAGAAGGGATCCGAGAATGTAGCCGCCGATCACTTGTCTCGTTTGAAAGAAGCTGAATTGGTACACAATGGTAATGAAGGAATCAATGACAACTTTCCCGATGAGCTATTATTTGCTATAGCGACAATGGAGTTCGAGGAACCTTGGTTTGCAGATTTAGCTAACTATCTTGCTAGTGGATATTTGAAGGAGGGCCTCTCCACTCAAGACAAAAGGAAGTTCTTTGCGGATTTGAAGCATTACTTTTGGGACGATCCTTTTGTCTTTCGAGTTGGCTCCGATGGGATAATTAGAAGATGTGTTAACCATGGCGAAGCGAAGGACATCATGCTTCATTGCCACTCCGGACCTACGGGTGGACATCATGGAGCAAATCGCACGGCTCGCAAGGTACTTGAATCCAGATTCTTTTGGCCTTCGATCTTTCGAGATTGTCAAGACTTTGTCAAGACTTGCGATGCATGCCAACGGTCAGGTAACATCTCTTCCCGTAATGAAATGCCTCAACATGTCTCGTTAGTGGTCGAAATATTTGATATTTGGGGTATTGATTTTATGGGACCGTTTCCTACTTCGCATGGTAACAAGTATATTTTGGTTGCGGTTGATTATGTGTCTAAATGGGCGGAGGCACAAGCTTTGTCTACTAATGATGCCCGTGTTGTAGGGAAGTTTCTTGTTAAGTTGTTTACCCGTTTTGGTGCTCCTCGTGCTATTATTAGTGATCGAGGTACTCATTTTCAAGGACAATTCGATAGAGTGTGCCGACGGTTCGGTGTCACTCATCGGATGTCTACCTCGTATCACCCTCAAACTAGTGGCCAAGCCGAGGTTACTAATAGGGAACTTAAGAGAATTTTGGAGAAAACGGTCGACCAATCATGAAAAGATTGGTCGTCAAAGCTTGATGATGCTCTTTGGGCCTACCGCACGGCTTATAAGACCCCTATAGGCACTACTCCCTATAGGATGGTCTATGGCAAAGCTTGCCATTTGCCGGTAGAGCTTGAGCACCGATCTCTTTGGGCGTTGAAATTTCTAAACCTTGATATGAGTCTCGCAGGAGAAGAGCGTAAGTTTCAGGTACATGAGCTCGAAGAGTATCGCCATCATGCTTATGAGAGTGCCAAGCTATACAAGGAGAGGACGAAGCTTATTCATGACACCCGCTTGAAGTCGGGCAAGGATTTCAGAATTGGTGACCAAGTCCTCCTATACAACTCTCGGCTCAAGCTCTTTCCCGGGAAGTTGAGATCTCGTTGGTCCGGACCTAGAAGCGGATGAAGTCGAGTCGATAGCCACATCATGATCACTCATCACTTTCAAAAAAAAATAGTCCTTTTGATTAGAATTGGTGTTATCGTGGTCGGTTTTGCTGTGTCCCAATCAACCACTGCTTGAAGTGTGCAGAAAATAGTGAGGTCTAGACTTGTTTGGTTGACGTTCTTGCATGTGTAGGTTTAGTTTGTTCGTGGAACAGTTTAAATCGAATTGTTATTGCTTGAATCTCAATGGAGCCGATCTTGTCATTTGTGAACTTGGATGTTTTCTGATTCTTTTCCTTGAGGACAAGCAAAGCTTAGTCGTAGGGGAATTTGATGTGATCATATTTAGTGCATTTTAAGTCCTCGTTTGACCTATGAAATGCCCGTGTTTGATCCTTAAATGCCATGCTTAATACGCTTTTATTGATGTTTTGTGCTAAGTGTCCATTTGTTGTCCGGTTGCTACTTTGAGGCCATTTCCTTGTCTATTGGAGCTGTTTTATTTGTATTTTCAGGTATTGGCATTGGAGTACTGGTGACAAGGAGCACGTGGGATCAAACGGGAGGTCAACCGGAGCTAGGACGGAGGAGATATGGACGTGGCAAAATCGAAGAAAATACGATTTTCAGCTGAAGACAGTTTCGGCGAAACTATCACATAGTTTTCGCCGAAGAAGAAGCTTTCGGCAAAAGTGTTCAAGTCCTCGGTCCGAAAACTCGAAGCAGACAGAAGAGCCTTTGCGCTTTGACAACATTTTCGGCGAAAACATTCAAAGTTTTCGCCGAAAACTTTAGAAGGAATGAAACAGCGTGTTTTCAAGGGCGTTTTCGGCGAAAATCCTACAGAATTTTCGCCGAAAATATCAGGCAAGTCCGGCGTGCTATATAAAGGTGAAAGAGGCATGAGTTTAAGGCATCAATTCATTAATTACACAACACCATCGCCGATTGCCCTCTCTCTCTCAATTTTTCATCATCAACTCCATCATCTCCTCTCCCTCAACCACACACCAACCTCCCTCAATTGTTGATCAACTTGAAGATCTAAGTGAAGCCTTCCACCCTTGGATTGGAGCTTGAAGAGCAAAGTGAGAAGATCCTCCATAGAAGCAAGGATGATCTCCTCTACTCAATTTCAGGTTTCCTCCATGGTTAAGCTAGGCTAAACTTAGGTTTAGTTTAGTGAGGGATGGATCAAGCTAGGATAGGTGATTGATTGTTTGGATTGATGTTCTTATAGCCATTTGTGTAAGAAGATGATCCTAGACCTTGTGCTTTGTAGCCATTTGAGCTTGACTTGTTCTTTTGGTATTGTTATGTCTTTCAATACATGAGAATGTTTGATTGATGTTGATCTAAGGTTGTAGGATTGTAATTGGATGATTTGAGAGATTGGATTATCAAGTTACAACCATTTTGAGCTTGTTTTCCATGTTGTCATTTTATCAAACACTTGGTGTGCATTTAGTTTTCTTTCATTTGAAGGTTGAAAGACCCTTGTGATTGCTAGACTAGTGTTATATGATTGACATGAGAGTGTCTTGCATCATTACCTTGTGCTAGATGATTGATAGCATAGAATTCAAGTTCCAAGCATTTCATTGAGCTAGTTTAAAGCATTCCATTCCCTTTATTCACATAGCGAGAGCATGGTGCATTTGGTTTAGGAATAGAGAGTCAATTGTGCGAGAGTTCGTTGATTCTACTTGAGTGAGATGCATGGTCATTAATTACACCTCGTTGCTTGAGAATCAATCCAGCTTTCATGAACCTTGAGCTTGAAGAAACCCCTTGCTAGACTAAACTCCTTTCTCTTGTTTGATCCTCAATTTTCACTTGTCAATTTTACCTTGTTTGCTTATGTTTTTAACTTGTCTCCTTTCAAAACCAAACTTCAATTTAAATGTATGGACCGTTTACGAACGTTGTGAGTATTAGCCTATGAGGGAACCCTGAGGAATATGACCTTGATAAATTCCTTATCAACTCCTCTCTGCTGATGTGGTGGCGGTCCTTCTCTGGAGCAAACAGTGGTGACCTACGCCAAACCATATGAATAAAGCGATAGAGAGGGTGAGATTGTGAACTGACGGAGGTAGGAGACGTGGTCTGAGCGTCCGTGATGACAGTCGATTTGACGTGATTATCACTTACAACTTACGACGGACACAACAGAGAGGAGAGACAGGGCGAGTAGATAGAGTTCAAAGAGCCAGGAACGGATCGTGACACCATCCATCCATCTCGGAGAACCAGTGCTAG
Source organism: Linum lewisii (assembly GCA_034768395.1). Lineage (NCBI taxonomy): Eukaryota > Viridiplantae > Streptophyta > Magnoliopsida > Malpighiales > Linaceae > Linum > Linum lewisii. The sequence goes on along the minus strand of CM068301.1, from coordinate 28,063,482 downwards.
GAGTTGAAGATCCAGCAGATTGAGGCTGCCAGGAAACATTGAAATTAGGTTTTACAGTTCTTCTCTGTCTTCCTACCTGAGATGTATTCTTCGTTAGTCTTCGATTCTTCTGTATTGAATATGAGTAGCTAAACTTGTGTAGCTTAGATTAGATGAACCCTAAGTGACCCAAGGCTTAAAGCGGTCACGGATCGGCGGTGATTAGATTCGAAATTCATTCAGTTTCATCTTTCATGTTTGATTTGTTCTTCGTTTTCTGTGTTTCTTGTCTGGTTTGGCCACCTAGATTAGATTCTTGTTAAGCTAAGGATAGAAGCGAATGCTCGCCTTACTTTAAAACACCAAATCGAACAGTCAACCTTATAATTGGAGTGTGCCTTTCGTAGGAACCGATTAGGGTTGATCCATTGCTAGAGTAACTCATTAATCACTAGAATTTGCACCAGTTAAGTTAAGTCGTTGCGAGAGGCGACCGTACCCGGGCGGCTAATTAATCGTGGTAGCTAGATCGGATAGAGCGAACGTTCGCCAGTCTTAAACCTAAGGGTCAGGAGTTATGATGGTGTCTGTGAACTGAATGAACTAGAATCAAAAATCGCTGGTCTGTTGACTGCTGCTGCTCTGGTAATCTAAGGGGAATTCCAAGTCTAAGCATGTCTGTCATCTTTCTCGTCAATCAATCAATCTTTACTTTTTCTTCATTTTAATTTCATTTCAATTTATCTTTGCAACTTTTAGAATAGAAGTCGTGGAACTCACACCACGCACCACGTGTTTAACCTTGGATTAAAACTGTCAACACCTTTGAGTAAGGAAGTAGAGGAAACCCCTGGAATACGATCTACCCTAGCTTCACAGCTTGGTAGTTATTTGATTGACCGCTATCCTGCAGCTCATCAAATTATGGACAAAGGATTGAGCAAGCCGTGAACAAAGGAAAGTCAACCGAAAGTCAACCCCGACGAAATTCAGCAATCCATATGTCAAAAGATTCGTATTGAAAAGTTCTACAACTTACCTTGAAGTCATGACTGCTAAAAATGAACGGGTGGGGAGGAATCGGTGAAAAACGTTGAAAATGAGGGTTTCGGTGAACTGGAGCTGCAAAGCTCCGATTTGGCTGTTCTAGGGCTCGATGGAATCGGAATTGGGAGGGGAGTCGAGCGGCGGCGGCGGCGGCGGCGGGAAACGTTGGCGATGGCGGGTTTAAAGTGGAGGGTGGTCGGCGATTTTAAAACGAAAGGGGAAGGGGGTTTTTGGTTTTGTGAACGAAAATGAAAGTGGATGAGAGAGGGGGTGGTTCCAGATTTTTAAGGAAAAGTGGGGGTGATTTTCAAAATTATTTTCGGCGAAAATAGGAAGGTGGTTTCGCCAAAAATTTCAGCTCAAATACACTGCCGAATTTTCAAGTGCATTTTCGCCGAAAACAAGAACACTTTTTCGCCGAAAACTAAAGTTCAAAAGCACTGCTTGGTTTTCAAAATCAATTTCACCGAAAACATAATACACTTCGGACCGAAAATAAGGAACAAGGAGAATCAGTGAAAACCACAAGACGAATTCGCCGAAAATGGGGTTTAAAATTCGCCAAAATTTTGAACTACTCGGGTTGAAAATATTTTCGCAAATCTGGCCAACTTCAGAAAATCACAGTTAAATCCACAGAAATCGGGTGCAGGTGGTGGTGGCGGTGGTGGTTGATCGCCATTTGGTGGTAATCTATCGGCCATGGTAGGAGATGGAGGAGGTGAAAGTGACTCGGTGTATGAAGCGGATGAAGATGACGGTACAGGTGAAGATGGAGATGAGGAACTCTCCTTCGGTTCCTCGATCTTGATCGGAGTGATGAATGGATTGGATATGCCTTTCTTCAGAATCTGTGATCGTAGAGGTGTAGCAGAACTGCCTGGTCTCCCTGCACTCTTAGCCTGTTCGGTTTGAGAGCGAGTCTAAGGACGGTGAGGCATACACCTGTAAACCTACAGATAACAAAAACAAACAAAATCAGTGTAAAATCGAAGTGGGTGGAAAAATGAAAGATGGAAAATAGAAGAATAAATTGCCTGTTCTTCTTTCAAACAATCAAAAGAAGGTCCCCGGCAACGGCGCCAATTTGATACTAAATTTGGTGAACCTGTCGTTGGCGATTCACACAAATAACTACTAATGCTAAGAAAAAAGCTATAGCAGATTGTATTCCGAGGGTCTTCTATGATTGACTACTTCAAAACTGACAAAGTACTCAAATGCAAACACGTTGTGCGTGGTGTGAGTTCCACGACTTCTAATTCTAAGAAATGCGGACAAATTAAAAAATTAAACTAAAGCAGATTGGAAATTAGGGTTTGGAAACAAGGATGACAGACAAACTTAGACTTTGAATCCCCCTTCGTTCCCCAGAGCATTGGCAATCAACAGATCAGCGGATTTCGATTCTCATTCAATCAATTACTAAGACACCACCATAACTCCTTACCCTTAGGTTTAAGACCGGCGAACGTTCGCTCTATCCGTTCTAACTACCAAGATTAACTAGCCCACTACACAAAAAAAGGCCTTTAGCGTCGCTCGGAGGGGAAGTATTTAGCGTCGGTCAGTTAGGAACCGACGCTAAACCCTTGACTCGCGTTTGACCGAGGGTTTAGCGTCGGTCGAAAGGTGACTGACGCTAAATTCTGACCAAAACCGACGCTAAATTTGATTTTGGGTCAGAAACGAAGCCAACCAGCTTTGGCGTCGGTTACCGACATGTTTTAGCGTCGGTCGGCGACCGACGCTAAAACACATATATATTTAAGCCGCCACCCTAACCCTAATCACATCTCTCTCCTCCATCTTTCCTCCTTCAGCCTTCTTCTTCTTCCTCTTCTCTTTTTCTGAAACTTTTTATTAAATTCTTCTTCTTCTTCCTCTTCTTCTTCTTCCTTTTCCATATCTCCTCCATCTTTCTTCTTCTTCCTTTCTTCTTCCTCCTCCACCTTCTTCTTCCTCTTTCTTCTTCTTCCTCTTTTTCTTCTTCCTTTTCCAGATCTCCTCCATCTTTCTTCTTCTTCCTTTCTTTTTCCAGATCGCCGCCCAGGTATGGTCGCCTCTCGCAATGACTTAATTAACTGGTGTAATTACTAATGATTAATGAGTTACTCTTGCAGTGAATTAACCCTAATCGGTTCCTACGAAAGGCACACTCCAATTATAAGGTTAATTGTTCAATTTGATGTTCTAAAGTAAGGCGAGCGTTCGCTTCTATCCTTAGCTTAACCAGAATCTAATCTAGGTGATCAATCCCGACAAGAAACATGAACAATGAAGAACAAATCAAACATGAATGAGAAACTAATTGAATTTCGAATCTAATCACAGCCGATCCGTGACAGCTTTAAAGCCCTGGGTCACTTAGGGTTCATCTAGTCTAAGCTCTAACGAGTTTAGCTACTCATGATCATTACAAAAGAAACAAAGACAAAGAAAGAGTTCATCATTCAGAGGAAGAACAGAAAAGAATCTGAAAAACCTAATTTAGCCGACTCTGACAGACTTCGATCTTCGGTAGATTACACTCCTAGCTCCGGTTCTCCGAGATGGAAGGGATGGCGTCACGATCTCTATCCGGCTCTTCGAACTCTAACTCTTCGCTCCAGAACTTGAGAGGATTCTCTGAATTCTGATCTCGAAGAGTTGTATTATGATTAATTATGATTCGTCTTTTCTTTGGGCCGTCGGGTTAAGTATAAATACTTAACCCTAAATTAGCCGAAACAGCCTGATAATTTCGCCGAAAATAACAAGGTATTTTTGGCGAAAATCCTTGTGTAAATGGCCGGTTACTCAGCTGTTTCTTCTGTCCTCTTCGCCGAATAGGTTTCGGTCCGAAAACATATTGTTTTCGCCGAAACCATCCTTCAAGTGGCATCAGTCGATTTGCACTAATATTTTTGCCGAAAATAACAAGGTATTTTCGGTGAAATCTTCTTTGTAAACGGGCAGGAGATTGCTTGAACTTAATTGGCTCCTTTGATCGATTCCGGTTCAGTTCCTCGATGTTCCAATGCTTTAGACACGTCCATGGCTACTTTATTTGACGGCAAAAACCTGTGCTAACATGAAAACACTAGAAAACCATCAAATAGACCCGAAACGGGCCAAGGTAACACAAATGGCACGAGATAGGGCAATCGATTGAATATTCGTTATTCTACCCTAAAAACCATGTCTTAAGCAAATAAATGTCACTTAAATGAGGCTGATAATCACGACAAATCGAGTGTCATCAAATACCCCACACTTAAGCTTTTGCTTGTCCTCAAGCAAACTGAATAGAAACGCTCATGTTCATAAATGATAGATCGATTAAATTGGAGCTCAATCAAACACAATGAATTATTAGACAGATCGATCCTAGAACAAGAAACCTAACATGCATACAGATCAGCCAAACTACCTGGTCTCACTAATAAACTGCACACGACAAGTAATTAGCAACCAATCATGCACGAATTTGACCTGACCGACCAGACTCCTCACACAGGACATATATAGTACAATGTGAACTCTCACTCTCTGTGTTTAAGGACGTGTTTCTGCTCTCGATCATTTTCTGTTACCGAATTCTGTCATAGGTTTGCATTTCGACCACATCTCCACCACTGTGACAACACGAGTATGTAGTCAAGAAGGACTTCCCTGCTAGGACCGTAATGAATACTACACTACTGGGGTTTATAATGAGATGGATGATGGGAATGAATGATGATGGCTTTGTGCGGTGTAGCTTTCGACTAACTTTCCTCGAATCTAATCTATGGCTTCCTACCGTCTAACCAAACACGGGTGGAATAATGAACGCTCGTCCTATGATACCCTCAAGTAACCTAGCACTTATTCTTTTTCTTTACACGATTTTTTTTTCTATTCTAACTTTTCTTTTGACTTCGTTCTTCCATTTGTAGGGAGAAGAACGTTTTATTGAACTAGAAACTTTGAACTTTTTCTGATTTTCTTCTTTTCTTTACTATTTTTTCAAAATTTTTCTCTTTTTATTTCTTTTACTTACTTTTTTTCTTTTGTGCCGATTTTTCTTTTAGTTGCTAGAGGGGTTTACACGTCTGGACATATTAGCTAAGACCACCTGTTTAATGGCTATAGGCAAGTTACCACAAACCGACTTCCGGTAGGTCAATCTAGAACTACAACCACAGGGGATCAACGGGGAATGAAAGAAATGGAAAATGGCTGTAATGTATTATCGAACCGAAAGAACAGGCCAAGCTCAAGGGTCTAAACCTAGTGGATTTTATCGTTTGGTAGGCTATCTGGCTTAGTAGCTGAATCTAGGTGCCCCTATCCTTCTAGAACTCGTGTCATCGTGTGGTCTCGAGTAGGTCTCATGCAAATTCTAACTCATTTTAAGTAAACAGAAAACCACTCAGAAAGAATTAAAATTGCGAGTTACGTGCAATGGATCAAAAGCTCACAGTTGGTTTGGTAGTCGGATTCGGTCATTTTCATGCAATCAAGGCTACAAACTACAAGTGTGATTTTTAAAAATTATGTTCTGACCAGGCAATTTAGCATCAAAGCATACAAGTTGGTTCTCAAGTTCTAGGTTAAGCAGTCTAAGCATCATTATGAAAGTTTGAACAACAACTTAACATAAAAAATCAAGAACTGAGCCATTCTAATGCTAGAGAGACTGGAATGGAATCATGAGGCACACACAAAACATAATCAAGGACAATCAAGTTCATGCAAGGTTCTCTAGGATCCTACCCCACACTTAAATCAGACTGTGTCCTCGCAGGACTAATTTAGAGTTTAGAGTGAAGTAGAAGAACCTGGACCGAGATGATTGGTGTAGGGGATGAGCACGGGTCCTCGGAGCGGAGGAAATCTACCCAAGCGAAGCAAAGGGAATCTCCCAACTGCCTACAAAACAAAAACAAATAAAACATAAAAAGGACACCAGGACAAGTGTCCCGGATCCACACAGAAAAAAGTTGGATAGAAATCCGAAAAGAATAAATAAAAAGAAGACACCAGAAAAGGAATACAACCCGATCACTGCTGGTCCGGTGAACCGGGAGGTGGAAAGTGGAGAAATTGCCGAGCTGGCGTTGCCACGCCATCTGTGCATCATACCGCCTGTCGGCGCGGCGCATATGTTGCTGCATAATAGTCCATCGCGCCTCTTGAGTGGCGTTGTCGGTGATGCGCCACTCCTGAAGTCGCATATAATTCCCCAACATCCGCGGGGTGGTGTCGGGGCTGCTAGGGAGGTGCCTGGTATGGATCGGGAATGTGCGGTGGCGACTGGTGAGCATACCCTGCCTGGTGGTGTGGCGAGGGTATATAATCTTGGAATACTGGCGGCGGTTGGGGCTGCTGCTCCTCAGCATCATCTTCTTCCTCCGACTCGACCACAGGCTGGAGTGCAGGATCTGCTGCTACGTGGGGACTGAGGTCGATTCTAAGTCGTACTCAACCGCTAAGTCTCCTCCAACAGTCCTAACTCGGTGTCGTGGAATGTGCGGGCCATATTCATGGCTGATACCAAAGGAGAGGATGAGCTGTCCTACGAAGTTACCTCCCAGGAGTCTGCGAGGTGGCGTCTTCCTCCTGGTCTTCTGGTGGAAGATGCGAGCCAGCACCCAGCCGGGGTGTAGAGGGTAGCTCTCTCGGATGGCTCGGAGAAGCATGAGCTCCTCCTTGAGGATATGGTGGCGATCCTTATCTGGAACATATAAAAGCGACCTACGCCAAACCATATGAATAAATTTATAGAGCGGGTGAGAGAGAGACTTAACTGAGTTGCCCGCCCCGAGGTGATCGCCAGGTATGCCTGTCACGTGGCTCCAGAGCGCGTGGCACTCCCCAGAGCATTGGCAACGCTAGCTCGGCGAATTTCTCCACTTTCCACCTCCCGGTTCACCGGACCAGCAGTGATCGGGTTGTATTCCTTTTCTGGTGTCTTCTTTTTATTTATTCTTTTCGGATTTCTATCCAACTTTTTTCTGTGTGGATCCGGGACATTTGTCCCGGTTTCCTTTTTATGTTTTATTTGTTTTTGTTTTGTAGGCAGTTGGGAGATTCCCTTTGCTTCGCTTGGGTAGATTCCCTCCGCTCCGAGGACCCGTGCTCATCCCCTACACCAATCATCTCGGTCCAGGTTCTTCTACTTCACTCTGAACTCTAAATTAGTCCTGTGAGGACACAGTCCGATTTAAGTGTGAGGCAGGATGCTAGAGAACCTTGCATGAACTTGATTGCCCTTGATTGTGTTTTGTGTGTGCCTCGTGATTCCATTCCAGTCTCTCTTGCATTAGAATGGCAGTTCTTGATTTTTGATGTTAAGTTGTTGTTCAAACTTTCATAATGATGCTTAGACTGCTTAACCTAGAACTTGAGAACCAACTTGTATGCTTTGATGCTAAATTGCCTGGTCAGAACAGAATTTTTAAAAATCACACTTGTAGTTTGTAGCCTTGATTGCATGAAAATGACCGAATCCGACTAGCAAACCAACTGTGAGCTTTTGATCCATTGCACGTAACTCGCAATTTTAATTCTTTCTGAGTGGTTTTCTGTTTACTTGAATGAGTTAGAATTTGCATGAGACCTACTCGAGACCACACGATGACACGAGTTCTAGAAGGATAGGGGGCACCTAGATTCAGCTACTAAGCCAGATAGCCTACCAAACGATAAAATCCACTAGGTTTAGACCCTTGAGCTTGGCCTGTTCTTTTGGTTCGATAATACATTACAACCATTTTCCATTTCTTTCATTCCCCGTTGATCCCCTGTGGTTGTAGTTCTAGATTGACCTACCGGAAGTCGGTTTGTGGTAACTTGCCTATAGCCATTAAACAGGTGGTCTTAGCTAATATGTCCAGACGTGTAAACCCCTCTAGCAACTAAAAGAAAAATCGGCACAAAAGAAAAAAAGTAAGTAAAAGAAAGAAAAAGAGAAAAATTTTGAAAAAATAGTAAAGAAAAGAAGAAAATCAGAAAAAGTTCAAAGTTTCTAGTTCAATAAAACGTTCTTCTCCCTACAAATGGAAGAACGAAGTCAAAAGAAAAGTTAGAAAAGAAAAAAAAATCGTGTAAAGAAAAAGAATAAGTGCTAGGTTGCTTGAGGGTATCATAGGACGAGCGTTCATTATTCCACCCGTGTTTGGTTAGACGTTATGAAGCCATAGATTAGATTCGAGGGAAGTTAGTCGAAAGCTACACCGCACAAAGCCATCATCATTCATTCCCATCATCCATCTCATTATAAACCCGAGTAGTGTAGTATTCATTACGGTCCTAGCAGGGAAGTCCTTCTTGACTAGATACTCGTGTTGTCACAGTGGTGGAGATGTGGTCGAAATGCAAACCTATGACAGAATTCGGTAACAGAAAATGATCGCGAGCAGAAACACGTCCTTAAACACAGAGAGTGAGAGTTCCCATTGTACTATATATGTCCTGTGTGAGGAGTCTGGTCGGTCAGGTCAAATTCGTGCATGATTGGTTGCTAATTACTTGTCGTGTGCAGTTTATTAGTGAGACCAGGTAGTTTGGTTGATCTGTATGCATGTTAGGTTTCTTGTTCTAGGATCCATCTGTCTAATAATTCATTGTGTTTGATTGAGCTCCAATTTAATCGATCTTATCATTTATGAACATGAGCGTTTCTATTCAGTTTGCTTGAGGACAAGCAAAAGCTTAAGTGTGGGGTATTTGATGACACTCGATTTAACGTGATTATCAGCCTCATTTAAAGCGACATTTCTTTGCTTAAGACATGGTTTTTAGGGTAGAATAACGAATATTCAATCGATTGCCCTATCTCGTGCCATTTGTGTTACCTTGGCCCGTTTTGGATCTATTTGATGGTTTTCTAGTGTTTTCATGTTAGCACAGGTTTTTGCCGTCAAATAAAGTAGCCATGGACGTGTCTAAAGCATTGGAACATCGAGGAACTGAACCGGAATCGATCAAAGGAGCCAATTAAGTTCAAGCAATCTCCTGCCCGTTTACAAAGAAGATTTCGCCAAAAATACCTTGTTATTTTCGGCGAAAATATTAGTGCAAATCGACTGATGCCACTTGAAGGATGGTTTCGGCGAAAACAATATGTTTTCGGACCGAAACCTATTCGGTGAAGAGGACAGAAGAAACAGCTGAGTGACCGGCCATTTACACAAGGATTTTCGCCGAAAATACCTTGTTATTTTCGGCAAAATTATCAGGCTGTTTTGGCTAGGGTTAAGTATTTATACTTAACCCGGCGGCCCAAAGAAAAGACGAATCATAGTTAATCATAATACAACTTTTCGAGATCAGAATTCAGGGAATCCTCTCAAGAGTTAGAGTTCGAAGAGCCGGATAGAGATCGTGACGCCATCCCTTCCATCTCAGAGAACCGGAGCTAGGAGTGTTATCTACCGAAGATCGAAGTCTGTCAGAGTCGTCTAAATTAGGTTTTTCAGATTCTTTTCTATTCTTCCTCTGAATGATGAACTCTTTCTTGGTCTTTGTTTCTTTTGTAATGATCATGAGTAGCTAAACTCGTTAGAGCTTAGACTAGATGAACACTAAGTGACCCAGGCCTTTAAAGCGGTCACGGATCGGCGGTGATTGGATTCAAAATTTAACCAGTTTCTCATTCATGTTTGATTTGTTCTTCATTGTTCATGTTTCTTGTCTGGATTGGTCACCTAGATTAGATTTTGGTTAAGCTAAGGATAGAAGCGAACGCTCGCCTTACTTTAGAACATCAAATTGAACAATTAACCTTATAATTGGAGCGTGCCTTTCGTAGGAACCGGTTAGGGTTAATTCACTGCAAGAGTAACTCATTAATCATTAGTAATTACACCAGTTAATTAAGTCGTTGCGAGAGGCAACCGTACCCGGGCGACTATTTAATCTTGGTAGTTAGAACGGATAGAGCGAACGTTCGCCGGTCTTAAACCTAAGGGTAAGGAGTTATGGTGGTGTCTTAGTAATTGATTGAATGAGAATCGAAATCCGCTTATCTGTTGATTGCCAATGCTCTGGGGAACGAAGGGGGATTCAAAGTCTAAGTTCGTCTGTCATCCTTGTTTTCAAACCCTAATTTCCAATCTACTTTAGTTTAATTTTTTAATTTATCCGCATTTCTTAGAATTAGAAGTCATGGAACTCACACCACGCACAACGTTTTTGCATTTTAGTACTTTGCCAGTTTTGAAGTAGTCAATCATAGAAGACCCTCGGAATACGATCTGCTAGAGCTTTTTCTTAGCATTAATAGTTATTTGTGTGAATCGCCAACGACAGGTTCACCAAATTGGCGCCGTTGCCGGGGACCTTCTTTTGATTGTTCGAAAGAAGAACTGGCAATTTATTCTTCCATTTTCCATCTTTCATTTTTCCACCCACTTCGATTTTACACTGGTTTTGTTTGTTTTTGTTATATGTAGGTTTACAAGTGTATGCCTCACCGTCCTTGGACTCGCTCTCAAACCGAATAGGCTAAGAGTGCAAGGAGACCAGGCAGTTCTGCTATACCTCTACGATCACAGATTCTGAAGAAAGGCAGATCCAATCCATTCATCACTCCGATCAAGATCCAGGAACCTAAGGAGAGTTCCTCATCTCCATCTTCACCTGTACCGTCATCTTCATCCGCTTCATACACCGAGTCACTTTCACCTCCTCCATCTCTTACCTGGCCGATAGATTACCACCAAATGGCGATCAACCACCGCCGCCACCACCACTGCACAGAAGAGTCTAGCATACTATAACAAGCCGAGCGCGACTAGCGTTCGATCTGCCATTGCCGTTCTGCGCATTGAAGGAGATCCTGACTATGAGATCAAGATTCCATTCTTGACTATGATCTCTAGGGATTTACAGTTTGAAGGCAGGCCCCTAGAAAATCCGTGCACTCATCTTGCAGACTTCCTTGATCTCTGCAGCACTTTCAAGAGCGGAAACCTTGACAAAAACACTCTTTGTCTGAGAGCTTTCCCGTTCTCTCTGAAAGGCCCTGCTAAGAGGTGGCTTACTGGCAAACCACCTGGTTATTACACTGATTGGGATACTCTGGCTCAGGACTTCATTGAAGAATACTTCCCTCCGACCAGAACAACCGCCATCAAGGACATCATCGCCAGATTCTCCCAGAAAGAAGGAGAAAGCTTATATGATACTTGGAATCGATTCCAAGAATTTCTCTACACCTGCCCTCATCATGGATTCGAGAAGAGGCAGTTAGCTGAAATCTTTTCTCGAGGACTTCGAGAAGAATCCGCCAAGTGGGTCAATTCTCTAGCTGAAGGGGATTGCACTACACTCACTCCTGAAGCTGCTCTTCTTCACTTCGCAAACTGCGCCTCCAAGTCAAGGAACTGGGAGTGACAATCTGAAGGATCGAGGAGCAAGCTAGATCTTGAAGCAGCTATCAAGGCAGAGGTAGAGAAGCATCTGAAGAAGTCTACCACACCGATCAAGCCGCCGGCAGCCTCTGTCTATGTTGCCGATTGTGAGTGGTGTGGAGCTTGCGCACATAACGGAGGCCGTTGTCAGAATTTTGGTAAGGCAGAAGTTTGGTCTGCCGAAGAGGTAAATTTCATCCAACAAGGCTTCGTCAATAATCAGAATGGTTATGCTGGTTACCGTAACTTCAGACAGCAAGGGAACTATCAAGACAGACCTCCCTACAATGCTGGCGCCAATCATAACCAGAACCAGAATAACCGCCCGATGGTCCAGCTCAGGATCAGAAGCCTAACCATCCGCCGCATCGCAATCCGGGTAATTATGGAACTGCTCCTGGCAATCGCCAGAATCAATATCTTAACAATACCTATCCAGGGCAGCATCATCAAAGAGAGAACAATGTCAGTGACCTGGATAAGAAGCTCACCCAGATCATCACCAGACTTGATGATCATGACAGTCAGTTCAAGCCTCAAGCTCTTCTCAATCAAGAACAGATAGCATCTGGACAAAGGATTGAGCAAGCCGTGAGCAACTTCTCAAGCATGCTAGCATCTGGTCGACCATTTGGCCAGCTTCCAAGCCAGACAGAGCCGAATCCGCCAAAGGAGCAAGCCAAGATGGTAACCACTCAAAAACTTCCAAACTTAATTGCTGGTGCTTGTTCTGTCTTACGCAGGATCGCTGAAACTCCGGAGGAAGAAGAAGAACAGGAACCGGCGCCGAAGGAGGAAGATCCTCCTCTTGCACCGTACGTCGTGAAGCCTCCTTTTCCTAGAGCATTGCTGCCAATGCAAGGATCGAGACTGGCATGAAGGGGAACAAGGAAGGATATCCTGACATTCGTATTGAGAAACCTTCCTCTCCATATCCAGCTAAGTTATCTGATCCTGGCTCGTTTACTTTGCCTCTGGTCATCAATGATGTTGAGATTGAACGTTGTTTAGTTGATCTAGGAGCGTTTGTTAATGTCATGCCTATGAGCCTGTTTGAAAAGTTAAACTTAGGAGAACTTGAACCGCCTAGTATGCAACTCGTCTTTGCTGATAGATCACTTAAAACCCCTAAGGGAGAGATTAAAGACGTTGTCACTAAATGTGGTCCGTTCACGTTCTTAGCCGACTATGTGATTATGGATACTAGTACAGATGATTCTACCATTCTCATAGGTCGGCCTTTCATGGCTACTACTGGAATGAATATTAACGTTCCAAATGGTTCTTTAACTCTACGGGTCAGTAAAGAAACGAAAACTTTCCGTCTTAAAGATGGAATGAAATATGACTCTAAGAATGAAGAAACTCACTGCCTAGCTGTTGAAACTGTGGGGTTGACTCCGGTCAACTCCGTTACTAATGTTTCTTCCAGTATCTCTAGATCAGTTGTTGCTGCAAGTATTGAACAGGTTATTAAGAAGAAGCCAGAAACTTTGGTTCAGAAGCTGCCCAAGAAGAAGAAGGAACTGCAAGCCTCTTCTAAGCCACCGAGCGCTAAACCGAGCAAACCTCGAGGAAAGAACAAGAAGACGAAGACCAAATGGTCTGGAGACTAAAAGTTCCACCGTCTTCCACCGAGCCAGCTGCACCACCTATTAGTTCCGAGCAACCGGCGCCGGAACAAGTATGGAAGGAGAAGCCGAAAGCATCTCCTAAGGAAGTACTGACGATCACCGATCCTGGTGATACCAAGCCGGATAATAACAAGAAGAAGAAGCCGACAGTCCTCATTCCTTCCATCGTCACACTCAAGAAGGATGATCTCTCCAGAGAACTGTTCAGACCATTTAAGTTCGTTGATCATCTCCCGATGGACGTACCAAGCTTTTACATGCAAACGGGAAGAGATTCACGCTTACCGGAGAAGCCCCGAAGCTGTACTTTATGAACTCCGACGCAAGCGTGAAGGAGAATATAAGTTGGGATGTCTCCTAATACCGTCCAGGTATCGTCCAGCTCAAGGACGTTAATAAAAGAGCGCTTCGTGGGAGGCAACCCACGGCTGGAGTCTGTTTTTAATTTTTGTTGAACTTGGTATTTTAGAGTCGGTTCGGGGGAGCCAAAAGTGTCAGTTTGTTTGATTTATTATTTTTCGTGTGTAGTCTGCATGTCATAGAGTCAGTAGCAAGTTGATTGAGGTCTTTCCGATTTTTGTGGATTTAACTGTGATTTTTTGAAGTTGGCCGGATTTGCGAAAATATTTTCAACCCGAGTAGTTCAAAATTTTCGACGAATTTCAAACCCCATTTTCGGCGAATTCGTCTTTTGGTTTTCACTGATTCTCCCTATTCCTTATTTTCGGTCCGAAATGTTATGTTTTCGGAGAAATCGATTTTGAAAACCAAGCAGTGCTTTTGAACTTTAGTTTTCGGCGAAAAAGTGTTCTTGTTTTCGGCGAAAACGCACTTGAAAATCCGGCAGTGTATTTGAACTGAAATTTTCGGCGAAACCACCTTCCTAGTTTCACCAAAAATAATTTTTAAAATCACCCCCACTTTTCCTTAAAAATCCGGAACCACCCCCTCCCTCATCCACTTTCATTTTCGTTCACAAAACCGAAAACCCCCTTCCCCTTTCGTTTTAAAATCGCCGACCACCCTCCACTTTAAAACCGCCATCGCCGCCGTTTCCCACCGCCGCCGCCGCCGCTCGACTCCCCTCCCAATTCCGATTCCATCGAGCCCTAGAACAGCCAAATCAGAGCTTTGCAGCTCCAGTTCACCGAAACCCTCGTTTTCAACGTTTTTCACCGATTCCTCCCCACCCGTTCATTTTTAGCAGTCATGACTTCAAGGTAAGTAGTAGAACTTTTCAATACGAATCTTTTGACATATGGATTGCTGAATTTCATCGGGGTTGACTTTTGGTTGACTTTTCGGTTTGCCTCGTTTTGCGTGCCGACTGTTTTTGTGTGAACTAGGTTAGCTGAACTTATAGAACTGTTCTAGCGTGCTTAGGGAGTTCCGTGCTTAATTTCCATATCATTTGATCATGTGTTGCTATACATAGGATTGATTCCTTAATATGTTGACTTGTGAGAAATGTCGGTTTGACCATGAACTGTATTCGATCGTTTGGCTGTCATATGTATTAATTCTCATTCAGATTATCGTGCTTGCCATTTGAGATCATATTTTACCATCATTCTCCAAGTTATGATAGTCTTGCCATGATTAGGGTTCGATATGCCTAAATGTTGACTTTCTAAATGTCAGTTTGACTTTTTGAACTCTGATTGTGCTTACCCGATTCTGGCTGTTCCTAAGTATGTATTTTACTGTCTATGATTACCGGTTACTCCGCTTTGCTTACCCCACTTAGTTTCCCTCATTTCTTTGTGAAATTGAGTTTTTCTACTAAGTGTGGGGTAAGGTTTTGGTTGACTAATCTGGTTTCATTCTGGTTTTAGGAACACCACTTATGAGCGCAGGACTAAGGCGCGACTTGATGGCGCCTCGAGCTCAAGAGCTGCCGCTCCCGTCACACCCGCCGTTCTGGGCCCTCCACCCGCACTACCTCACCGGGCTGGATACCATCGCACCATCGCCCGTCTACCAGACTACTATTTCGAGTGCTTCCAGAAGCCGAGCACGTCCGGGGAGCTGACGTACGCCCTCTTTCCATGGAGTCACTCCAGGAGCATGACGAGGATTACCACCGGAATGTGCATGACGCCCTAGCACCGGCCGGTCTCCTGGAGCTGACTACCATCGCCGCCGAGTTCCCAGACATTGCCCTCCAGGAGTTTTGAGCAACCTTTGATCTGGACGAGCACAAGAGGAAGCAGCGCCAGAAGGTTGTCACATTCTATCTTGGTGGGGTGTACAGGCAGCTCACCTACGATGAGTTTGCTGCTCATTTTGGCATCCCCTACGAGCACTATCACGATCATCACCTAGGCTGGGGCTAAGATGATAATGACGAGGAGTACCACGCGCTCTGGAGCCACATGACAGGCGTACCTGGCGATCGCCTCGGGGCGGGCAACTCAGTTAAGTCTCTCTCTCACCCGCTCTATAAATTTATTCATATGGTTTGGCGTAGGTCGCTTATATATGTTCCAGATAAGGATCGCCACCATATCTTCAAGGAGGAGCTCATGCTTCTCCGAGCCATCCGAGAGAGCTACCCTCTACACCCCGGCTGGGTGCTGGCTCGCATCTTTCGTCAGAAGACCAGGAGGAAGACGCCACCTCGCAGACTCCTGGGAGGCAACTTCGTAGGACAGCTCATCCTCTCCTTCGGTATCAGCCATGAATATGGCCCGCACATTCCACGACACCGAGTTAGGACTGTTGGAGGAGACTTAGCGGTTGAGTACGACTAAGAACTCGACCTCAGTCCCCATGTAGTAGCAGATCCTCCACTCCAGCCTGTGGTCGAGTCGGAGGAAGAAGATGATGCTGAGGAGCAGCAGCCCCAGCCAAGATTCCCTTTGCTTCGCTTGGGTAGATTCCCTCCGCTCCGAGGTTCTTCTACTTAACTCTGACCTCTAGAATTAGTCCTGTGAGGACACAGTCCGATTTAAGTGTGGGGTAGGATGCTAGAGAACCTTGCATGAACTTGATTGCCCTTGATTGTGTTTTGTGTGTGCCTCGTGATTCCATTCCAGTCTCTCTAGCATTAGAATGGCTCAGTTCTTGATTTTTGATGTTAAGTTGTTGTTCAAACTTTCATAATGATGCTTAGACTGCTTAACCTAGAACTTGAGAACCAACTTGTATGCTTTGATGCTAAATTGCCTGGTCAGAACAGAATTTTTAAAAATCACACTTGTAGTTTGTAGCCTTGATTGCATGAAAATGACCGAATCCGACTAGCAAACCAACTGTGAGCTTTTGATCCATTGCACGTAACTCGCAATTTTAATTCTTTCTGAGTGGTTTTCTGTTTACTTGAATGAGTTAGAATTTGCATGAGACCTACTCGAGACCACACGATGACACGAGTTCTAGAAGGATAGGGGCACCTAGATTCAGCTACTAAGCCAGATAGCCTACCAAACGATAAAATCCACTAGGTTTAGACCCTTGAGCTTGGCCTGTTCTTTCGGTTCGATAATACATTACAGCCATTTTCCATTTCTTTCATTCCCCGTTGATCCCCTGTGGTTGTAGTTCTAGATTGACCTACCGGAAGTCGGTTTGTGATAACTTGCCTATAGCCATTAAACAGGTGGTGATGACACTCGATTTGACGTGATTATCAGCCTCATTTAAGCAACATTTCCTTGCTTAAGACATGGTTTTAGGGTAGAATAACGAATATTCAATCAATTGCCCTATCTCGTGCCATTTGTGTTACCTTGGCCCGTTTCAGGTCTATTTGATGGTTTTGTAGTGTTTTTACGTTAGCACAGGTTTTTACCGTCAAATAAAGTACCATGGACGTGTCTAAGGAATTGGAACCTCAAGGGATTGCACCAGAATCAATCAAAGGATTCAATGAAGTTCAGAAAATTCCCGCCCGGTTTACAAAGGAATTTTCGCCGAAAATCCACAAGCATTTTTGGCGAAAATATGTTCACAAACCGGCTGATGTCAAGTGAAGAAAGTTTTCGGCGAAACCCTAAAGTTTTCGAACCTAGAATAAAGAACAGGAGAAAGCAGCCGGCGGACCATCCATTTACACTAGGATTTTCGGCAAAAATACCAAGGTAGTTTCGGTGAAAATATCAGGCCAAATCCGGTGACTTAGGGTTTAAGTATAAATACTTAACCCGGCGGCGCAAAAGGGAGCAGACAATCACTATTCATATTTTCAAAAATCAGACTTTTGAGAGTCAGCCGACTCTAGGGTCGATAGATAGAGTTTAGAGAGTTCGAAGATCCGTGGAGAGATCGTGACGCCATCCTTCACCTCAGAGAGCTCGGAGCTTAAAGTTGAAGATCCAGGAGATTGAAGCTTCGGCGGAAGTCGTCAGAATTAGGTTTTTCAGTTCTTATCTGTTCTTCCTCTGTATGATGATCTTCGTTGTTGCCTTTGAATCTCTTGTTTTTTGTATGAGTAACTGAACTTGTAGAGCTTAGATTAGATGAACCCTAAGTGACCCAGGGCTTTAAAGCGGTCACGGATTGGCGGTAATTAAATTAGAAGTTCAATCAGTTTCTCTTTCATGTTTGGTTTGTTCTTCATTGTTTATGTTTCTTGTCTGGATTGATCACCTGGATTAGATTCTAGTTAAGCTAAGGATAGAAGCGAACGCTCGCCTTACTTTAAAACATCAAATCGAACAATTAACCTTATAATTGGAGCGTGCCTTTCGTAGGAACCGGTTAGGGTTAATTCACTGCAAGAGTAACTCATTAATCATTAGTAATTGCACCAATTAATTAAGTCGTTGCGAGAGGTGACCGTACCCGGGCGGCTAGTTAATCTTGGTAGTTAGAACGGATAGAGCGAACGTTCGCCGGTCTTAAACCTAAGGGTAAGGACCGCTGGTCTTGTGATTGTCGTTGCTCTGGGGAACGAAGGGGGATTCGAAGTCTAAGTTTGTCTGTCATCCTTGTTTTCAAACCCTAATTCCCAATCTGCTTTAGTTTAATTTGTTTTAATTTCTCTGCATTTCTTAGAGATAGAAGTCGTGGAACTCACACCACGCACAACGTGTTTGCATTCGAGTACTTTGCCAGTTTTGAAGTAGTCAGTCATAGGAGACCCTCGGAATACGATCTGCTATAGCTTTTTTTTTAGCATTAGTAGTTTATTTGGTTGAATCGTCCGCATAACAACGAACGGGCGGGTCATCAAATTGGCGCCGTTGCCGGGGACTCTTCTAATTGTTTGAAAGAAGAGTTGGCAAATTATTCTTCTACCTTTCCGCCTTACCATTTAATTTCCCCCCATATTTCCATGATTTACCTGGGTAGTGCTTTTGAGTTTTGATTATGCAGGATTACAGGTGGGATGACCAGTACGAAGAATGGTATGTCGATGAAGCACCGTATATTGAGGATCACCAAGAGATGTATATACTAGCTCATCAGCATCGACAACAGAGGACGAGAATAGAATCCTTCTTGGAGAATATCTCTACAAAGCTACAAGCTCACAAAGAGATAGACTCACATGTTCATCAAAATCGACAACAGACGGCAAGAGTAGAATCCGCCTTGGATGATCTAATTTCGAAGCTGCAAGCTCGTAATGTAGTGGATGTCGAGCTCAAGCAACCAAATCCACTAATGGAAGAAGATGCTCAAGAGCTATATGAAGATGAACATGACAATCTCACCGATGACTATTGCGAGCTAGAAGCATCTGATGAAGAATCCTTGGCGGTGGTGGTTGATGAAGACATAGAGCCAATCCATCTTGAAGTTGAAGCTGAAGAGGAGCACATAGAGATTGAGGAGATACCCTCACCTACACTTCCACCGAGTCAACCTGTAGAGAAGATGGAGCTCATTGAACATGCCGCGCCGTACTACCTCTTTCCTCCTCGAGTAGGAGAATTCAAGAAGAACTGGTCATCCAACCAAGATCGCGATCTATTGGAGCACTACCGGCTACATCACCCTTCTGGAGTGCTACATGGCACTCAACCGCTGACCTTGAAGAAGATGATTGACTTCAAGGAACTCCTAAGTTGGGGTCCCTAACAGGTACCGTCCGGCTCAAGGACGTTAAAAGAGAGCGCTTCGTTGGAGGCAACCCACGGCTGGAGTCCGTTTTTGAATTTTTGAGTCAGTCTTTTCGTCGTTCGAGTCAGGTTCGGGGGAGCCAAAGTGTCAGTTTAATTTTCTTTCGTTTTGACTTATTTTTCGTCAGTTTTTGAAAAAAAATGGTTTTAAAAGAAGTTTTCGGCGGGAATTGAAAATTCTCGCCCAAAAAAATCAAACAGTGAGCCGCTTCTTTATTTTTGCTGTTTTGTGAAGAAGTTTTCGGCAAAAATTTCACAATATTTTTGCCGAAAACTTGTGTTGTTTTGAAAATCAGATTCCTTTTTTGGTCCGATTCTAACGCATACTTGATCGTCCAAATCGGAGCTCTGTAGCTCCAGTTATGCCCGAAACAAGTTTTTCACGTTTTTGGCCAACTTCGTCGCTTTCCGTCCATTTTCTTGAGTCGTGTCTAAAAGGTTAGTTGTTGGGTTTTCAATTTCAAATCTTTTGACATATTGATTGTTGAATTTCGACGAGTTTCATACCGGTCTACCTCGTTTTACGTGTTTGCTGTTTTGGTGTGATTTTTTCTGAACTAATTGAGCTTGGATGATCTAGATTGCTCAAGGAGTGTCGTGCCGTGAATTTGAAAAAAAAAGAGTCAAAAAATTTTCAAAATTCCCCTTAACCTTCTTTGTTCGACTTTTATTCTGTGTGGATCCGGGACACTTGTCCCGGTATCCTTTTGATCTTTTTGTTGTTTTTGTTTTGTAGGATCTTGAGTAGCTACTCCGCTCTGCTCCGGACGCTCCGTGTTCATCCCCTGCACCGACCATCTCGTCACAGGTTCTTCGTATCTCTCTACTCTAGTTTAGTCCTGTGAGGACACAGAACCGTTTAAGTGTGGGGTAGGATTCTAGGATTATGCATGATCTTGTTTGATTTTCAGTGATTCCGTGGTTCAATTTTAAAATTTCTCTTGCATAGAATTGCTCAATTCTTGACTTTTGATGTTAAATTGACTTCAATTTTGAACAATGACGTCTAGACTGTTCCACTTAGAACCTGTAACCAACGTGTTGGAACTGATATTAAATGAGTCTAGGTCAGAACAGATCATAAATCACTTCAGTAGTTGAAACTTGAATTAATTGAATTGATTGGTTTGTTAATAACAAAGCTCGATAACACCGTTCTAAGATGATAGATGCTAGCTTCTCCCATGTTTTCACTCCATATTTGTTCACATGTGATTGTGGCTTGAGATTAAATGGAAATCCAGTTCGAAATCTGTTGTAAAAAGTTATAACTAGCTAGGATCAAGTGGTTAAATTGATAAATCAAGTGTTTGAGTGGTGAAATTCGAGTTGTGCAAATCAATGTAAAGTTCTTTAAAGTGCTGAAAATCAAAGCTTGGCAAGCCCGACACCTAAGTGAAGTGTTCGGGTTGAGCACTAGCATAGGCACAAATACTGTGAGCTAGGCAGGTCCAACACCTAAGTGAAGTGTTTGGTATCGAGCACTAGTATGCAGTAAATAAATTGAAGGAATAAGTTGAAGCTTGAACGAAATTGTTATTAAAAAGCGGTACTAGCTAGCACATGTAACGTACAGATCTAGAAACGGATGAAGTCGAGTCAATAGCCACGTCGCTTTTCCTACCTCCACATCCACATCATGGCTAGAGCTTAAAGTCTTTTTTATTAGAATTGGTGTTATCGTAGTCGGTTAATTATGATTAATTATTTTACCAAGAAACGAGCTTTGTTAAAACTACTACTTGAAGTGTGCAGAAAACAGTGAGATCGAAAACTTATTTGGTTGATGTTCGTGCATGTGTAGGTCACTTTTTCTACGTGGAACAGTCTAAACCAAATTGTTAGAATTGAATCTCGGCTTAATCTTGTGTCATTTGTGAATTTGAGTGTGTTCTAGTTCAGTTTGCTTGAGGACAAGCAAAAGCTTAAGTGTGGGGTATTTGATGACACTCGATTTGACGTGATTATCAGCCTCATTTAAGCAACATTTCCTTGCTTAAGACATGGTTTTTAGGGTAGAATAACGAATATTCAATCAATTGCCCTATCTCGTGCCATTTGTGTTACCTTGGCCCGTTTCGGGTCTATTTGATGGTTTTCTAGTGTTTTTACGTTAGCACAGGTTTTTACCGTCAAATAAAGTAGCCATGGACGTGTCTAAGGCATTGGAACCTCGAGGGATTGCACCGGAATCAATCAAAGGACTCAATCAAGTTAAGAAAATTCCTGCCCGGTTTACAAAGGAATTTTCGCCAAAAATCCCCAAGCATTTTCGGCGAAAATATGTTCACAAACCGGCTGATGTCAAGTGAAGAAAGTTTTCGGCGAAACCCTAAAGTTTTTGAACCGAGAATAAAGAATAGGAGAAAGCAGCCGGCGGACCGTCCATTTACACTAGGATTTTCGGCGAAAATACCAAGGTATTTTCGACGAAAATATCAGGCCAAATCCGGCGACTTAGGGTTTAAGTATAAATACTTAACCTGGCGGCGCAAAAGGGAGCAGACAATCACTATTCATATTTTCAAAAATCAGACTTTTGTGAGTCAGCCGACTCTAGGGTCGATAGATAGAGTTTAGAGAGTTCGAAGATCCGTGGAGAGATCGTGACGCCATCCTTCACCTCGGAGAGCTCGGAGCTTAAAGTTGAAGATCCAGGAGATTGAAGCTTCGACGGAAGTCGTCAGAATTAGGTTTTTCAGTTCTTATATGTTCTTCCTCTGTATGATGATCTTCGTTGTTGCCTTTGAATCTCTTGTTTTTTATATGAGTAACTGAACTTGTAGAGCTTAGATTAGATGAACCCTAAGTGACCCAGGGCTTTAAAGCGGTCACGGATTGGCGGTAATTAAATTTGAAGTTCAATCAGTTTCTCTTTCATGTTTGGTTTGTTCTTCATTGTTTATGTTTCTTGTCTGGATTGATCACCTGGATTAGATTCTGGTTAAGCTAAGGATAGAAGCGAATGCTCGCCTTACTTTAAAACATCAAATCGAACAATTAACCTTATAATTGGAGCGTGCCTTTCGTAGGAACCGGTTAGGGTTAATTCACTGCAAGAGTAACTCATTAATCATTAGTAATTGCACCAATTAATTAAGTCGTTGCGAGAGGCGACCGTACCCGGGCGGCTAGTTTATCTTGGTAGTTAGAACGGATAGAGCGAACGTTCGCCGGTCTTAAACCTAAGGGTAAAGACCGCTGGTCTTGTGATTGCCGTTGCTCTGGGGAACGTAGGGGGATTCGAAGTCTAAGTTCGTCTGTCATCCTTGTTTTCAAACCCTAATTCCCAATCTGCTTTAGTTTAATTTGTTTTAATTTCTCTGCATTTCTTAGAGATAGAAGTCGTGGAACTCACACCACGCACAACGTGTTTGCATTCGAGTACTTTGCCAATTTTGAAGTAGTCAGTCATAGGAGACCCTTGGAATACGATCTGCTATAGCTTTTTTTTTAGCATTAGTAGTTTATTTGGTTGAATCGTCCGCATAACAACGACCGGGTGGGTCATCAAATTGGCGCCGTTGCCGGGGACTCTTCTAATTGTTTGAAAGAAGAGTTGGCAAATTATTCTTCTACCTTTCCGCCTTACCATTTAATTTTCCCCCATATTTCCATGATTTACCTGGGTAGTGCTTTTGAGTTTTGATTATGCAGGATTACAGGTGGGATGACCAGTACGAAGAATGGTATGTCGATGAAGCACCATATATTGAGGATCACCAAGAGATGTATATACTAGCTCATCAGCATCGACAACAGACCACGAGAATAGAATCCTTCTTGGAGAATATCTCTACAAAGCTACAAGCTCACAAAGAGATAGACTCACATGTTCATCAAAATCGACAACAGACGGCAAGAGTAGAATCCGCCTTGGATGATCTAATTTCGAAGCTGCAAGCTCATAATGTAGTGGATGTCGAGCTCAAGCAACCAAATCCACTAATGGAAGAAGATGCTCAAGAGCTATATGAAGATGAACATGACAATCTCACCGATGACTATTGCGAGCTAGAAGCATCTGATGAAGAATCCTTGGCGGTGGTGGTTGATGAAGACATAGAGCCAATCCATCTTGAAGTTGAAGCTGAAGAGGAGCACATAGAGATTGAGGAGATACCCTCACCTACACTTCCACCGAGTCAACCTGTAGAGAAGATGAGCTCATTGAACATGCCGCGCCGTACTACCTCTTTCCTCCTTGAGTAGGAGAATTCAAGAAGAACTGGTCATCCAACCAAGATCGCGAATCTATTGGAGCACTACCGGCTACATCACCCTTCTGGAGTGCTACATGGCACTCAACCGCTGACCTTAAAGAAGACGATTGACTTCAAGGAACTCCTAAGTTGGGGTCCCTAACAAGTACCGTCCGGCTCAAGGACGTTAAAAGAGAGCGCTTCGTTGGAGGCAACCCACGGCTGGAGTCCGTTTTTGAATTTTTGAGTCAGTCTTTTCGTCGTTCGAGTCAGGTTCGGGGGAGCCAAAGTGTCCGTTTAATTTTCTTTCGTTTTGACTTATTTTTCGTCAGTTTTTGAAAAAAAAAAGGTTGTAAAAGAAGTTTTCGGCGGGAATTGAAAATTCTCGCCCAAAAAAAAGCAAACAGTGAGCCGCTTCTTTATTTTTGCTGTTGTGAAGAAGTTTTCGGCAAAAATTTCACAATATTTTCGCCGAAAACTTGTGTTGTTTTGAAAATCAGATTCCTTTTTTTGGTCCGATTCTAACGCATACTTGATCGTCCAAATCGGAGCTCTGTAGCTCAGTTATGCCCGAAACAAGTTTTTCACGTTTTTGGCCAACTTCGTCGCTTTCCGTCCATTTTCTTGAGTCGTGTCTAAAAGGTTAGTTGTTGGGTTTTCAATTTCAAATCTTTTGACATATTGATTGTTGAATTTCGACGAGTTTAATACTGGTCTACCTCGTTTTGCGTGTCTGCTGTTTCGGTGTGATTTTTTCTGAACTAATTGATCTTGGATGATCTAGATTGCTCTAGGAGTGTCGTGCCGTGAATTTGAAAAAAAAAAGAGTCAAAATATTTTCAAAATTCCCCTTAACCTTCTTTGTTCGACTTTTATTCTGTGTGGATCCGGGACACTTGTCCCGGTATCCTTTTGATCTTTTTGTTGTTTTTGTTTTGTAGGATCTTGAGTAGCTACTCCGCTCTGCTCCGGACGCTCCGTGTTCATCCCCTACACCGACCATCTCGTCACAGGTTCTTCGTATCTCTCTACTCTAGTTTAGTCCTGTGAGGACACAGAACCGTTTAAGTGTGGGGTAGGATTCTAGGATTATGCATGATCTTGTTTGATTTTCAGTGATTCCGTGGTTCAATTTTAAAATTTCTCTTGCATAGAATTGCTCAATTCTTGACTTTTGATGTTAAATTGACTTCAATTTTGAACAATGACGTCTAGACTGTTCCACTTAGAACCTGTAACCAACGTGTTGGAACTGATATTAAATGAGTCTAGGTCAGAACAGATCATAAATCACTTCAGTAGTTGAAACTTGAATTAATTGAATTGATTGGTTTGTTAATAACAAAGCTCGATAACACCGTTCTAAGATGATAGATGCTAGCTTCTCCCATGTTTTTCACTCCATATTTGTTCACCTGTGATTGTGGCTTGAGATTAAATGGAAATCCAATTCGAAATCTCTTGTAAAAAGTTATAACTAGCTAGGATCAAGTGGTTAAATTGATAAATCAAGTGTTTGAGTGGTGAAATTCGAGTTGTGCAAATCAATGTAAAGTTCTTTAAAGTGCTGAAAATCAAAGCTAGGCAAGCCCGACACCTAAGTGAAGTGTTCGGGTTGAGCACTAGCATAGTGCACAAATACTGTGAGCTAGGCAGGTCCAACACCTAAGTGAAGTGTTTGGTATCGAGCACTAGTATGCAGTAAATAAATTGAAGGAATAAGTTGAAGCTTGAACGAAATTGTTATTAAAAAGCGGTACTAGCTAGCACATGTAACGTACAGATCTAGAAACGGATGAAGTCGAGTCAATAGCCACGTCGCTTTTCCTACCTCCACATCCACATCATGGCTAGAGCTTAAAGTCTTTTTTATTAGAATTGGTGTTATCGTAGTCGGTTAATTATGATTAATTATTTTACCAAGAAACGAGCTTTGTTAAAACTACTACTTGAAGTGTGCAGAAAACAGTGAGATCGAAAACTTATTTGGTTGATGTTCGTGCATGTGTAGGTCACTTTTTCTACGTGGAACAGTCTAAACCAAATTGTTAGAATTGAATCTCGGCTTAATCTTGTGTCATTTGTGAATTTGAGTGTGTTCTAGTTCAGTTTGCTTGAGGACAAGCAAAAGCTTAAGTGTGGGGTATTTGATGACACTCGATTTGACGTGATTATCAGCCTCATTTAAGCAACATTTCCTTGCTTAAGACATGGTTTTTAGGGTAGAATAACGAATATTCAATCAATTGCCCTATCTCGTGCCATTTGTGTTACCTTGGCCCGTTTCGGGTCTATTTGATGGTTTTCTAGTGTTTTTACGTTAGCACAGGTTTTTACCGTCAAATAAAGTAGCCATGGACGTGTCTAAGGCATTGGAACCTCGAGGGATTGCACCGGAATCAATCAAAGGACTCAATCAAGTTAAGAAAATTCCTGCCCGGTTTACAAAGGAATTTTCGCCAAAAATCCCCAAGCATTTTCGGCGAAAATATGTTCACAAACCGGCTGATGTCAAGTGAAGAAAGTTTTCGGCGAAACCCTAAAGTTTTTGAACCGAGAATAAAGAATAGGAGAAAGCAGCCGGCGGACCGTCCATTTACACTAGGATTTTCGGCGAAAATACCAAGGTATTTTCGACGAAAATATCAGGCCAAATCCGGCGACTTAGGGTTTAAGTATAAATACTTAACCTGGCGGCGCAAAAGGGAGCAGACAATCACTATTCATATTTTCAAAAATCAGACTTTTGTGAGTCAGCCGACTCTAGGGTCGATAGATAGAGTTTAGAGAGTTCAAAGATCCGTAAAGAGATCGTGACGCCATCCTTCACCTCGGAGAGCTCGGAGCTTAAAGTTGAAGATCCAGGAGATTGAAGCTTCGGCGGAAGTCGTCAGAATTAGGTTTTTCAGTTCTTATATGTTCTTCCTCTGTATGATGATCTTCGTTGTTGCCTTTGAATCTCTTGTTTTTTATATGAGTAACTGAACTTGTAGAGCTTAGATTAGATGAACCCTAAGTGACCCAGGGCTTTAAAGCGGTCACGGATTGGCGGTAATTAAATTTGAAGTTCAATCAGTTTCTCTTTCATGTTTGGTTTGTTCTTCATTGTTTATGTTTCTTGTCTGGATTGATCACCTGGATTAGATTCTGGTTAAGCTAAGGATAGAAGCGAATGCTCGCCTTACTTTAAAACATCAAATCGAACAATTAACCTTATAATTGGAGCGTGCCTTTCGTAGGAACCGGTTAGGGTTAATTCACTGCAAGAGTAACTCATTAATCATTAGTAATTGCACCAATTAATTAAGTCGTTGCGAGAGGCGACCGTACCCGGGCGGCTAGTTAATCTTGGTAGTTAGAACGGATAGAGCGAACGTTCGCCGGTCTTAAACCTAAGGGTAAAGACCGCTGGTCTTGTGATTGCCGTTGCTCTGGGGAACGTAGGGGGATTCAAAGTCTAAGTTCGTCTGTCATCCTTGTTTTCAAACCCTAATTCCCAATCTGCTTTAGTTTAATTTGTTTTAATTTCTCTGCATTTCTTAGAGATAGAAGTCGTGGAACTCACACCACGCACAACGTGTTTGCATTCGAGTACTTTGCCAGTTTTGAAGTAGTCAGTCATAGGAGACCCTCGGAATACGATCTGCTATAGCTTTTTTTTAGCATTAGTAGTTTATTTGGTTGAATCGTCCGCATAACAACGACCGGGTGGGTCATCAAATTGGCGCCGTTGCCGGGGACTCTTCT
This sequence comes from Linum lewisii, assembly GCA_034768395.1. NCBI lineage: Eukaryota > Viridiplantae > Streptophyta > Magnoliopsida > Malpighiales > Linaceae > Linum > Linum lewisii. The sequence goes on along the minus strand of CM068301.1, from coordinate 28,036,423 downwards.
AATTGTTTGAAAGAAGAGTTGGCAAATTATTCTTCTACCTTTCCGCCTTACCATTTAATTTTCCCCCATATTTCCATGATTTACCTGGGTAGTGCTTTTGAGTTTTGATTATGCAGGATTACAGGTGGGATGACCAGTACGAAGAATGGTATGTCGATGAAGCACCATATATTGAGGATCACCAAGAGATGTATATACTAGCTCATCAGCATCGACAAGAGACGACGAGAATAGAATCCTTCTTGGAGAATATCTCTACAAAGCTACAAGCTCACAAAGAGATAGACTCACATGTTCATCAAAATCGACAACAGACGGCAAGAGTAGAATCCGCCTTGGATGATCTAATTTCGAAGCTGCAAGCTCGTAATGTAGTGGATGTCGAGCTCAAGCAACCAAATCCACTAATGGAAGAAGATGCTCAAGAGCTATATGAAGATGAACATGACAATCTCACCGATGACTATTGCGAGCTAGAAGCATCTGATGAAGAATCCTTGGCGGTGGTGGTTGATGAAGACATAGAGCCAATCCATTTTGAAGTTGAAGCTGAAGAGGAGCACATAGAGATTGAGGAGATACCCTCACCTACACTTCCACCGAGTCAACCTGTAGAGAAGATAGAGCTCATTGAACATGCCGCGCCGTACTACCTCTTTCCTCCTCGAGTAGGAGAATTCAAGAAGAACTGGTCATCCAACCAAGATCGCGATCTATTGGAGCACTACCGGCTACATCACCCTTCTGGAGTGCTACATGGCACTCAACCGCTGACCTTGAAGAAGACGATTGACTTCAAGGAACTCCTAAGTTGGGGTCCCTAACAAGTACCGTCCGGCTCAAGGACGTTAAAAGAGAGCGCTTCGTTGGAGGCAACCCACGGCTGGAGTCCGTTTTTGAATTTTTGAGTCAGTCTTTTCGTCGTTCGAGTCAGGTTCGGGGGAGCCAAAGTGTCCGTTTAATTTTCTTTCGTTTTGACTTATTTTTCGTCAGTTTTTGAAAAAAAAAGGTTTTAAAAGAAGTTTTCGGCGGGAATTGAAAATTCTCGCCCAAAAAAAAGCAAACAGTGAGCCGCTTCTTTATTTTTGCTGTTGTGAAGAAGTTTTCGGCAAAAATTTCACAATATTTTCGCCGAAAACTTGTGTTGTTTTGAAAATCAGATTCCTTTTTTTTGGTCCGATTCTAACGCATACTTGATCGTCCAAATCGGAGCTCTGTAGCTCCAGTTATGCCCGAAACAAGTTTTTCACGTTTTTGGCCAACTTCGTCGCTTTCCGTCCATTTTCTTGAGTCGTGTCTAAAAGGTTAGTTGTTGGGTTTTCAATTTCAAATCTTTTCACATATTGATTGTTGAATTTCGACGAGTTTAATACCGGTCTACCTCATTTTGCGTGTCTGCTGTTTCGGTGTGATTTTTTCTGAACTAATTGAGCTTGGATGATCTAGATTGCTCTAGGAGTGTCGTGCCGTGAATTTGAAAAAAAAAAGAGTCAAAATATTTTCAAAATTCCCCTTAACCTTCTTTGTTCGACTTTTATTCTGTGTGGACCCGGGACACTTGTCCCGGTATCCTTTTGATCTTTTTGTTGTTTTTGTTTTGTAGGATCTTGAGTAGCTACTCCGCTCTGCTCCGGACGCTCCGTGTTCATCCCCTACACCGACCATCTCGTCACAGGTTCTTCGTATCTCTCTACTCTAGTTTAGTCCTGTGAGGACACAGAACGTTTAAGTGTGGGGTAGGATTCTAGGATTATGCATGATCTTGTTTGATTTTCTGTGATTCCGTGGTTCAATTTTAAAATTTCTCTTGCATCGAATTGCTCAATTCTTGACTTTTGATGTTAAATTGACTTCAATTTTGAACAATGACGTCTAGACTGTTCCACTTAGAACCTGTAACCAACGTGTTGGAACTGATATTAAATGAGTCTAGGTCAGAACAGATCATAAATCACTTCAGTAGTTGAAACTTGAATTAATTGAATTGATTGGTTTGTTAATAACAAAGCTCGATAACACCGTTCTAAGATGATAGATGCTAGCTTCTCCCATGTTTTTCACTCCATATTTGTTCACCTGTGATTGTGGCTTGAGATTAAATGGAAATCCAATTCGAAATCTCTTGTAAAAAGTTATAACTAGCTAGGATCAAGTGGTTAAATTGATAAATCAAGTGTTTGAGTGGTGAAATTCGAGTTGTGCAAATCAATGTAAAGTTCTTTAAAGTGCTGAAAATCAAAGCTAGGCAAGCCCGACACCTAAGTGAAGTGTTCGGGTTGAGCACTAGTATAGGCACAAATACTGTGAGCTAGGCAGGTCCAACACCTAAGTGAAGTGTTTGGTATCGAGCACTAGTATGCAGTAAATAAATTGAAGGAATAAGTTGAAGCTTGAACGAAATTGTTGTTAAAAAGCGGTCCTAGCTAGCACATGTAACGTACAGATCTAGAAACGGATGAAGTCGAGTCAATAGCCACGTCGCTTTTCCTACCTCCACATCCACATCATGGCTAGAGCTCAAAGTCTTTTTGATTAGAATTGGTGTTATCGTTGTCGGTTAATTATGATTAATTATTTTACCAAGAAACGAGCTTTGTTAAAACTACTACTTGAAGTGTGCAGAAAACAGTGAGATCGAAAACTTATTTGGTTGATGTTCGTGCATGTGTAGGTCACTTTTTCTACGTGGAACAGTCTAAACCAAATTGTTAGAATTGAATCTCGGCTTAATCTTGTGTCATTTGTGAATTTGAGTGTGTTCTAGTTCAGTTTGCTTGAGGACAAGCAAAAGCTTAAGTGTGGGGTATTTGATGACACTCGATTTGACGTGATTATCAGCCTCATTTAAGCAACATTTCCTTGCTTAAGACATGGTTTTTAGGGTAGAATAACGAATATTCAATCAATTGCCCTATCTCGTGCCATTTGTGTTACCTTGGCCCGTTTCGGGTCTATTTGATGGTTTTCTAGTGTTTTTACGTTAGCACAGGTTTTTACCGTCAAATAAAGTAGCCATGGACGTGTCTAAGGCATTGGAACCTCGAGGGATTGCACCGGAATCAATCAATGGAGTCAATCAAGTTCAGAAAATTCCTGCCCGGTTTACAAAGGAATTTTCGCCAAAAATCCCCAAGCATTTTTGGCGAAAATATGTTCACAAACCGGCTGATGTCAAGTGAAGAAAGTTTTCGGCGAAACCCTAAAGTTTTTGAACCGAGAATAAAGAATAGGAGAAAGCAGCCGGCGGATCGTCCATTTACACTAGGATTTTCAGCGAAAATACCTAGGTATTTTCGGCGAAAATATCAGGCCAAATCCGGCGACTTAGGGTTTAAGTATAAATACTTAACCTGGCAGCGCAAAAGGGAGCAGACAATCACTATTCATATTTTCAAAAATCAGACTTTTGAGAGTCATCCGACTCTAGGGTCGATAGATAGAGTTTAGAGAGTTCGAAGATCCGTGGAGAGATCGTGACGCCATCCTTCACCTCGGAGAGCTCGGAGCTTAAAGTTGAAGATCCAGGAGATTGAAGCTTCGGCGGAAGTCGTCAGAATTAGGTTTTTCAGTTCTTATCTGTTCTTCCTCTGTATGATGATCTTCGTTGTTGCCTTTGAATCTCTTGTTTCTGATATGAGTAACTGAACTTGTAGAGCTTAGATTAGATGAACCCTAAGTGACCCAGGGCTTTAAAGCGGTCACGGATTGGCGGTAATTAAACTCGAAGTTCAATCAGTTTCTCTTTCATGTTTGGTTTGTTCTTCATTGTTTATGTTTCTTGTCTGGATTGATCACCTGGATTAGATTCTGGTTAAGCTAAGGATAGAAGCAAACACTCGCCTTAATTTAAAACATCAAATCGAACAATTAACCTTATAATTGGAGCGTGCCTTTCGTAGGAATCGGTTAGGGTTAATTCACTGCAAGAGTAACTCATTAATCATTAGTAATTGCACCAATTAATTAAGTCGTTGCGAGAGGCGACTGTACCCGGGCGGCTAGTTAATCTTGGTAGTTAGAACGGATAGAGCGAACGTTCGCCGGTCTTAAACCTAAGGGTAAGGAGTTATGGTGGTGTCTTAGTGATTGATTGAATGAGAATGGAAATCCGCTGATCTGTTGATTGTCGTTGCTCTGGGGAACGAAAGGGGATTCGAAGTCTAAGTTCGTCTGTCATCCTTGTTTTCAAACCCTAATTCCCAATCTGCTTTAGTTTAATTTGTTTTAATTTCTCTGCATTTCTTAGAGATAGAAGTCGTGGAACTCACACCATGCACAACGTGTTTGCATTCGAGTACTTTGCCAGTTTTGAAGTAGTCAGTCATAGGAGACCCTCGGAATACGATCTGCTATAGCTTTTTTTTTAGCATTAGTAGTTTATTTGGTTGAACCGTCCGCATAACAACGACCGGGCGGGTCATCAGGTGGTCTTAGCTAATATGTCCAGACGTGTAAACCCCTCTAGCAACTAAAAGAAAAATCGGCACAAAAGAAAAAAAGTAAGTAAAAGAAAGAAAAAGAGAAAATTTTCGAAAAAATAGTAAAGAAAAGAAGAAAATCAGAAAAAGTTCAAAGTTTCTAGTTCAATAAAACGTTCTTCTCCCTACAAATGGAAGAACGAAGTCAAAAGAAAAGTTAGAGAAGAAAAAAAAAATCGTGTAAAGAAAAAGAATAAGTGCTAGGTTGCTTGAGGGTATCATAGGACGAGCGTTCATTATTCCACCCGTGTTTGGTTAGACGTTATGAAGCCATAGATTAGATTCGAGGGAAGTTAGTCGAAAGCTACACCGCACAAAGCCATCATCATTCATTCCCATCATCCATCTCATTATAAACCCGAGTAGTGTAGTATTCATTACGGTCCTAGCAGGGAAGTCCTTCTTGACTAGATACTCGTGTTGTCACAGTGGTGGAGATGTGGTCGAAATGCAAACCTATGATAGAATTCGGTAACAGAAAATGATCGAGAGAAGAAACACGTTCTTAAACACAGAGAGTGAGAGTTCCCATTGTACTATATATGTCCTGTGTGAGGAGTCTGGTCGGTCAGGTCAAATTCATGCATGATTGGTTGCTAATTACTTGTCGTGTGCAGTTTATTAGTGAGACCAGGTAGTTTGGCTGATCTGTATGCATGTTAGGTTTCTTGTTCTAGGATTGATCTGTCTAATAATTCATTGTGTTTGATTGAGCTCCAATTTAATCGATCTTATCATTTATGAACATGAGCGTTTCTATTCAGTTTGCTTGAGGACAAGCAAAAGCTTAAGTGTGGGGTATTTGATGACACTCGATTTGACGTGATTATCAGCCTCATTTACGCGACATTTCTTTGCTTAAGACATGGTTTTTAGGGTAGAATAACGAATATTCAATCGATTGCCCTATCTCGTGCCATTTGTGTTACCTTGGCCCGTTTCGGGTCTATTTGATGGTTTTCTAGTGTTTTCATGTTAGCACAGGTTTTTGTCGTCAAATAAAGTAGCCATGGACGTGTCTAAAGCATTGGAACATCGAGGAACTGAACCGGAATCAATCAAAGGAGCCAATTAAGTTCAAGCAATCTCCTGCCCGTTTACAAAGAAGATTTCGCCGAAAATACCTTGTTATTTTTGGCGAAAATATTAGTGCAAATCGACTGATGCCACTTGAAGGATAGTTTTGGCAAAAACAATATGTTTTCGGACCGAAACCTATTCGGTGAAGAGGACAGAAGAAACAGCTGAGTGACCGGCCATTTACACAAGGATTTTCGCCGAAAATACCTTGTTATTTTCGGCGAAATTATCAGGCTGTTTCGGCTAATTTAGGGTTAAGTATTTATACTTAACCCGGCGGCCCAAAGAAAAGACGAATCATAATTAATCATAATACAACTTTTCGAGATTAGAATTCAGAGAATCCTCTCAAGTTCTGGAGCGAAGAGTTAGAGTTCGAAGAGCCGGAAAGAGATCGTGACACCATCCCTTCCATCTCGGAGAACCGGAGCTAGGAGTGTAATCTACTGAAGATCGAAGTCTGTCAGAGTCGTCTAAATTAGGTTTTTCAGATTCTTTTCTGTTCTTCCTCTGAATGATGAACTCTTTCTTTGTCTTTGTTTCTTTTGTAATGATCATGAGTAGCTAAACTCGTTATAGCTTAGACTAGATGAACCCTAAGTGACCCAGGGCTTTAAAGCGGTCACGGATCGGCGGTGATTAGATTCGAAATTCAATCAGTTTCTCATTCATGTTTGATTTGTTCTTCATTGTTCATGTTTCTTGTCTGGATTGATCACCTAGATTAGATTCTGGTTAAGCTAAGGACAGAAGCGAACGCTCGCCTTACTTTAGAACATCAAATTGAAAAATTAACCTTATAATTGGAGCGTGCCTTTCGTAGGAACCGGTTAGGGTTAATTCACTGCAAGAGTAACTCATTAATCATTAGTAATTACACCAGTTAATTAAGTCATTGCGAGAGGCGACCGTACTCGGGCGGCTAGTTAATCTTGGTAGTTAGAACGGATAGAGCGAACGTTCGCCGGTCTTAAACCTAAGGGTAAGGAGTTATGGTGGTGTCCTAGTAATTGATTGAATGAGAATCGAAATCCGCTGATCTGTTGATTGCCAATGCTCTAGGAAACGAAGGGGGATTCAAAGTCTAAGTTCGTCTGTCATCCTTGTTTTCAAACCCTAATTTCCAATCTGCTTTAGTTTAATTTTTTAATTTATCCGCATTTCTTAGAATTAGAAGTCGTGGAACTCACACCACGCACAACGTGTTTGCATTTGAGTACTTTGCCAGTTTTGAAGTAGTCAATCATAGAAGACCCTCGGAATACGATCTGCTATAGCTTTTTCTTAACATTAGTAGTTATTTGTGTGAATCACCAACGACAGGTTCACCAGTCCGGTACTCCAGTGATGTGGCTCCAGAGCGCGTCATATTCCTCTCCTTTGCCCGTGTTGTTCTCCCAGCCGAGGTGGTGACCCTCGTAGTGCTCCCGGGGGGTGCCGAGATGAGCTGCAAACTCATCGTAGGTGAAGTCATTGTACACCCCACCAAGATAGAAGGAGATGACCTTCTTGTGATGCCTCTTATTGTGCTCATCCAGCTCGAATGTAGCCCAAAACTCTCGGAGCGCGACGTCTGGAAAGCTATCAGCCAAGGTGGTCAGCTCTAGAAGTCCTGAAGGTGCCAACGAGTCGAGCACATTCTGGTGCCAATCCTCATCGTGCTTGAGGAGGGAGTCCATGGACAATGGTCACACGTCGGCTCTGGGAACGTGCTCGAACCTCTGGTAGCGCTCGAAATAATGCACAGGCAAGCGGGCAACAGTGGGGTGATACCCGACACGGCCTGGGTATGCTGGTGGAGGACCATGTACGGCAGGTGTGACGGGGGCCGGTGCTCGGGAGCTAGAGGCGGTGTCGAGTCTGGCCTTAGTCCTGCGCTGATGGGTGACATTCCTATAGCAAAAAATGAAACCGGATTAGTCAAACTAAGAACCTACCCCACACTTAGTAGAAAAAACTTAATTTCACAAAGAATTGAGGAAAATCGAGTGGGGGTAAGCAAAGCGAGTAATCGGTAAACATAATGAATCACAAAGCACGCATATGTCTAGCCGGAATGTCAATATCACAATTAGAGTTCAGAAGTCAAACCGACATTCAAAAAGTCAACATTATAACGCATTGAACACTAATCATGGCAATCACTATCACAAATCGATAAATGACGGCATAACATCAACTTTGACAACCAACACAGTGACACGAATGTGAATGCACAAATATGGCAGCCAACAGAGCAAAACAGTGCATGGTCAAACTGACATTTCACAAAAGTCAATGCCACAAAGAATCATTCTTTAAGCATAACAACATATGATCAAATGGTTTCAAATTTCAGCACAATTCTCCAAAAGCATGCTAGAACAGTCCAAAGCAATCAGTTCACCAAAATTCTCACGAAATAGTCGACATGCAAATCGAGGTAGACCAAAAAAGGCAACCAAAGTCAACCCTGGCAAAATTCAGCATTCTATATGTCAAAAGACTCGAAATGAAAAGCTCTACAACTTACCTTAAAGCCATGACTGCTGAAAACGAATGGAAAATGAGAAATCTGGTGAAAAACTCAAAAAACTAGATTTCGGTGGAACTGGAGCTCTAGAACTCCGATTCGGATGTTCTACGGCTTGGAATGGTAGGGAGAGAGAGAGGAGGGGTTGAGCGGCGGTCGGTGATGGTGGCAGAATCGGGAGGCGGCGGTGAAGGATAAGTTGCGGCAATTTTCTTTTCGAACGGGGGGGGGGGGGGTTCTGTTATCTTTTTCGAAAATGAAATGTGAGGGGAGAGAGAGAGGAGGGACCGGGAAAAGGGGATAAGATTTTTTGGATTTTCTCAGATTTTTTGGCAAAAAGAAGTGCAAATTTTCGCCAAAAAATACAGTTCAAAATGTTTGTCGGATTTTAAAGTCAGTTTTCGCCGAAAAGTTTATCAAAGATCGGACAGAAAACACAGTGGGTTAGTTTTCGCCGAAAAGGGTGTAATTTTTGGCGAAAACTTTGCACTGCAGCTTTTCAAAATGCTTTCGTAATTCTGGCACACTTCAAAAAATTAGATTTAATTTGACAAAAATTGGAACAACCTCAAACAACTTGCGATTGAAACGATGACACACAAACTACACACGAAAAATAAGAAATCATGCAAACTGACACTTTTGGCTCCCCCGAACCGACTCTAAAACAGCGAGTTCGACACAAATTAAAAATTGACTCCAGCCGTGGGTTGCCCCCCATGAAGCGCTCTTTGATTAACGTCCTTGAGCTGGACGATACCTGGACGGTGTTAGGAGACATTCCAACTCAGGATCTCCTTAACGCTAGCGTCAGAATTCATGAAGTAGAGCTTCAGGGTATCTCCGTCAAGCGTGAATTTCTTCCCGTTAGCATGAGTGAGCTTAGTGCGTCCATCGGGAAGATGATCAGTGATCTTGAATGGTCCAAACAGTTCTCTTGAGAGATCATCCTTCGTGAGTGTTATAATGGAAGGAATGAGGACAATCGACTTTATCTTCTCTTTGACTTCCGACTTCATTTCACCGGGATCTGTGATCTTTGGCGCTTCATTGGGAGATGCTTTTGGCTTCTCCTTCTTCACTTGCTCCTACACCGGTGGCTTGATAGGGACTGGTGATGCAACTGGCTCGGAAGAGGATGGCGGAGGAACTGGCCTCCAGACCATTTAAGTCTTCTTCTGATTCTTCCTCCGTAGCCTGCCAGGTTCCTTGCTCGGCGGTGATCGAGAAGAAGAGGCTTTCAGTTCCTTCTTCTTCAGCAGCTTTTGTGCAATAGGTTTAGCCTTCTGCTTGGTAATCTGTTCAACACCTGCAACAACAGTTGATCTAGAAACACTGGAAGAGACATTAGTATCGGAGTTGACCGGAGTCAACTCCACAGTTTCAACAGCAAGACAGTGAGGTTCTTCATTCATAGGAGTGTATTTCATACCGTCCTTAAGGCAGAATGTTATCATTTCCTTACCAGCCCTCAAGGTCAAAGAACCACTCGGAACATTGATTTGCATTCCGGTTGTTGCCGTGAAGGGTCGACCTATAAGAATAGTAGAATCCTCCTCGCTAGTATCTATAATCACAAAATCAGCTAAGAAAGTGAAAGGACCACATTTAGTAACAACATCCTTGATCTCTCCTATAGGCGTTTTCAACGATCTATCAGCAAAGACAAGTTGCATGCTAGTCGGTTCAAGTTCTCCTAGAGTCAATTTCTTGAACAAACTCATAGGCATGACATTGACAGACGCATCTAGATCAACCAAACATACGTTCAATCTCAATATCATTAATGATTAGAGGTAGCGTGAAAGAACCAGGATCAGAACACTTAGCTGGATATGGCGAGGAAAGCTTCTTGTTCCGGATGGTAGGGTATCCTTCTTTGTTTCCCCACATGCCAGTCTCGATCCTTGCGTTCGGCAGCAACGCCTTTGGAAAAGGAGGCTTCTCGTACTATGGAGCAAGAGTAGGGTCATACTCCTTAGGCGCCTCTTCCTTTGGTGTCTTCTTCTCCGGAACTTCAATGGTCCTGTAAAGATTAGAAGAAGAGGAATTAGTAGGTGAGTTTGTCAAATTTTGAATAGATACCATTATAGCTTGCTCCTTTCTCGGATTCGGCTTGATTTGGCTCGGGAGCTGGCCATATGGTCGACCAGATGCTAGCATGCTAGAGATCTGGTTCACTGCATGCTCTATTCTTTGACCGGAAGCAATCTGTTCTTGGTTGAGGAGAGCTTGAGCTTTGAACTGACTATCATGATTGTCAAGTATGGTGATGATCTGATTAAGCTTCTTGTCGAGTTCAGTGACGTTGTTCTCCTTCTGATGCTGCTGTCTAGTATAGGTATTGTTATGATATTGATTCTAGCGATTGCCAAGAGCAGTTCCATAGTTACCCGGATTTCGGTGCGGCGGCTGGTAGACACCTCCCGTCGAATTGTTTGGCTTCTGATCCTGAGCTGGACCAGTTGGTCGGTTATTCTGATTCTGGCCTTGGTTCTGGTTGGCACCGACATTGTAGGGAGGTCGATCTTGGAAATTTCCCTGTTGTCTGAAGTTGCGGTAGCCAACATAACCTTGTTGGTTGTTGTTGAAGCCTTGAGAAACGAAATTAACTTCTTCAGAAGATCAGACTTTTGCTTTGCCAAAGTTCTGGCATCGGCCTCCGTTATGAGCACAAGCTCACACCACTCGCAATCAGCAACGTAGACAGAGGCTGCTGGCGGCTTGATAGGTGTAGAAGACTTCTTCAGATGCTTCTCAACTTCTGCTTTGATGGTTGCCTCAAGATCGAGCTTGCTCCTTGATCATTCTGATTGCGTTCCCAGTTCCTTGACTTGGAAGCACAGTTCACGAAGTGGAGAAGAGTAGCTTCAGGTGTGAGGGTAGTGCAATCCCCTTCAGCTAGAGAATTGACCCATTTAGCAGATTCTTCACGAAGACCTCGAGCAAGGATTTTAGCTAACTGTCTCTGCTTGAAACCATGGTGAGGACAGTTGTAGAGAAGTTCTTGGAATTCATTCCAAGTGTCATATAAGCTCGCTCCTTCCTTCTGAGAAAATCTGGCGATGCTGTCCTTGAAGGCTGTTGTTTTGGAAGGAGGGAAGTACTCTTCGACGAAGTCTTGAGCAAGAGTATCCCAGTCTGTGTAGTAACCAGGTGGTTTACAAGTGAGCCACCTCTTAGCTGCGCCTTTGAGAGAGAACGGGAAAGCTCTTGAGCATAGAGTGTTCTTGTCGAGATTCCCATTCTTGAAAGTGCCGCAGAGATCAATGAAATCTGCCAGATGCATGCATGGATAGTCATGTGGCATGCCTTCAAATTGTAGATCCCTAGAGATCATGGTCAAGAAAGGAATCTTGATCTCATAGTCAGGATCTCTTTTGATGCGTGGCACGGCGATAGAAGATCGAACGCTTGTCGCGGTAGAAGATCGAACGCTAGTCGCGTTCGGCTTGTTGTAGTCAGCTAGACTCTTCGGTGCGCCCAGTGGTGGTAACTGATCACCCATCCTAGGAGATGGAGGAGGTGAAAGTGATTCGGTGTATGAAGCAGATGAAGATTCTGATGAGGAATCCTCCTTCAGTTCTTCAATCTTGATCGGAGTGAAAGATGGAGGTGGATTGGTTCTGCCTCTCGTTAAAATTTGTGATTGTCTTGGCGGAGCAGAACTGCCTGGTCTCTCTATACTCTTAGCCTTGTCGTTCTTGGCGGTTTGAGAGCGCGTGAGAGGGCGGTGGTGCATAAACCTGTGAACAACCTACAAATGACAAAAACAAACACAACCAGTGTAAAATTGAAGTGGATGGAAAAATGAAAGATGGAAAGTAGAAGAGTAAAATGCCAGTTCTTCTTTCAAATAATTAAAAGAAGTCCCCGGCAATGGTGCCAATTTGATGCTGCAGTTTTAGCGGTATCAAATAACTAATCTACCAAGGTAGACTAGATCGTATTCCACGGGTCTTCTAATAATTATCTACTCAAATGTAAAGGCAGATTACTCAGGTTTAACACGTTGTGCGTGGTGTGAGTTCCACGACTTCTATTCTAGAAAATGCAAGCAAATTAAAACTTAAATTGAAAGACAGATTGGAAGCTTGGTTGACTTAACAAAGATGACAGACAAGCTTAGACTTCGAATCCCCCTTTGTTTACCAAAGCATTGGCAATCAACAGATCAGCGGATTTCAATTCTCATTCAATTAGTTCTAAGACACCACCATAACTCCTGACCCTTAGGTTTAAGACTGGCAAACGTTCGCTCTATCCGATCTAGCTACCAAGATTAATTAGCCGCCCGAGTACGGTCACTTCTTGCGACGACTAAACTAACTGGTGGAATTACTAATGATTTAGGAGTTACTCTTGCTGTGGATTAACCCTAACTGGTTCCTACGAAAGGCACACTCCTATGAATAGGTTAATTGATTAATTTGGTGTTTTAAAGTAAGGCGAGCATTTGCTTCTATCCTTAGCTTAACAAGAATCTAATCTACGTGATCAAGCCAGACAAGAAACATGAACAACGAAGAACAAACCAAACATGAAAGAGAAACTGATTGAACTTTGAATCTAATCACCGCTGATCCGTGACCACTTTAAAGCCATGGGTCACTTAGGGTTCATCTAGTCTAAGCTCTACGAGTTTAGCTACTCATGTTCATAACGAAAGAATCAAAGACAGAAACAGAGTTCATCATGAAAAGGAAGAACAAATAGAAATTGTAAAACCTAATTCAGACGACTCTAGCAAAGCTTCGCTCTCCGGTAATCTTCAATCCTAGCTCCGAGTCTCCGAGGTGAAGGGATGGCGTCACGATCTCTTCCTGGCTCTTCGAAATCTTCAACTCTATTCTCTCGAACTTCTTAGGTCTGGAACTCGTGAGAATTCTGAATTATGATGTGTATTATTCGGTATCTTCTGAGGTATATGATTTGGGCCGCCGGTTTAAGTGTTTATACTTAACCATAAGTCGCCGGATTTGTTAAGGATTTTTTGGCGAAAACTTAAGAAGTTTTCGCCGAAAACTTCAGTGTAAATCGCTGGCTCTGTCGATTGATTCTCTTGTGAGTTTTGAGTCCATAGTTTTCGGCGAGAACTTGACTTCTCGCCGAAAACTTCTTCTTGTATTGCTCTGCCGATTTCTTCTGGAGTTTTCGCCGAAAACCTGAGGACTTTTTGCCGAAAACTCTAGTGTAAAACGGGGTAGAGCAATACACATCATAAAACTTTATTTGACGGAAAAAACTTGTGCTATCATGAAAACACTAGAAAACCATCAAATAGACCTGAAACAGGCCAAAGTAACACAAATGGCACGAGATAGAGCAGTTGAGTGAATATTCGCTATTCTACCCTAGAAACCATGTCTTAAGCCAAGAAATGTCGCTTAAACGAGGTCGATAATTACGTCAAATTGAGTGTCATTAGTACTCTTACAAGAACTTGCAACCTCATGTCATTTCCGAATTTCACAGTGCATTTGAAAGAAACACCATTATGAGTAAACCATTTCTTGTTGCCACTCCTATAACTAATGCATCCCAAATCTAGACACCATAAATCTTCCTTTGACTTCTACAACTCAGAAAATTATTAGTAAATGATTTTCCTTCCATTCTTTACTAACTTGTTCCATGTCCACTTCTTGTTTTGTGTCGATATCTTCCAATTCTTCTAGTGCATCACTAAACTCTCCTTATCCTTCATTCCCCCATATCTTCTTAATCTACAAAATCAATCAATAGCATTTCGTTATCTTCTTTAGCATAAGAAGCAACATAGTTTTCTCTCCATTCCAAACATTCATATTTAAAATGTCCCATCTTGTGACACTTAAACATTCTACAAAATCCTTCCACCATGATTTGCGTCTTCCTCTTTGATGACCTCTTCCTCCTCTATCGTAGGTATGAGTGACCTTCAAAACTTGCACTTCGTAAGAAGTCTTATGTCCATGCACAAGAAGTGAGCTTTGTAAGGATGATGAATCAAATTATTTCAAGTTAAATTCCCCATAATTGATACACATTTGCGTGGTATTTGAGTGTTGATATTGCCTTCTGACTGGGTTTTGATCAATTGATGATAATTAGTCTTAATTAGCCTTTTGGGACCCTTGCATTCCATTTTCACGTTTCTCATGGTGGTTTTGATTAGTTTTCAGGTCATTCCATGACAGAGCACAAAAATATGAAGCCATCGGTTCAAACGGTGGTTAAATCGGAGTATAGACACTCAAGATATTGAAGTTTGAAGTTTCAACGCAACGCAAGGTGGAATTCTGAAGGGGCTACGGGATGCCAACGCAATGCCAGGTGGAAATAAAAGGTTGTGTTGCGTCAGCACGAGGCGGCTCATATGCCACCCTAACGCTAGCCTCGCGCTGGGCAGTAGCATATATAATGTTGTTTTCGGGAGTTTTAGAGAAGATTCAACATTGGCTCGCCTCCAGACCTATTTTGATGAAGGAGGAACCTCTCGAAAGCCTACCTGTCATCCTTCAAAACCCTCTACTCACTCCTAATCAACCCCAATAATCATCTATCATTATCTACACATTGGAAACATGGATCGAATAAGAAGAAGAAGCCCCCAAATTGAAGATCCATGACCTTGTTCTTTATTTTTTTATGAATAATTAGGGTTGTATTTCATGAAAACCAGTAAGTACAAACATAGTACCAAAAGGTAGCTACTAGGAGGACCTAAGATAGGAAAAGAAACCTATCAAACAACAAAAACAAGAGACCTTAGTGTCTATACAAACAGCTAGCTATACTTTCTTTGATCATGTCCTCAAGAAATTGAACGCTAACACAGCTACCTCCAAAATGTCTGTTGCACCTTCCTTTCCAAACCTCACTAACGACAATGCACCAGGTAAGCTTCTTGACACGACAACAACGAATGATGTGCTGAATAGTCTCTTCCCAGCTGGTAACTTGCAGGATCTCAGGAAGCAAAGAAGCATACAGAGCCTGAGTGTAATCACAGTTTACAAACAGATGGTCTTTACTATCAATCCCACTATCACACATTAAACAGCTAATGTCCAGGGTAGCACTCCATTGAGAAATACGATCCCTGGTCATTAGTCTATCACTCATGATCAGCTAGGTTAAAATGCTATTACTAGTAATCATAGGCTCCCTCAAAACTATTTCATACCAGCAGACCTCATGCTTCTTAATTCTGATGGAGTTCCAGACGTGGCTTGTGTTGTATTTAGGCATGTAAATCCCATCCCACATGGGGACATCTTCATCATCATAGGTAATATGTAACCTGGCTAACTCTCTAACTTTGATGATTTGCTTCCAAATCCAGCATCCAGGTGCTTCACCTACAGTCCAGACACTTTTCAGCTTAATTCTGTAAGCCATGATCCAGGCAACCCAAAGAGATCCACATTGACTTATAAGATTCCAGAAATGGCGCAACATATTAGCAAAGCTCCAAATCAGACATAGCCCCCCCACTATCTAGGGCAAGCTAGCTTTTTCTAAGTGACCTTGCAACGTTCACCCTCCTTCTTCCCCCATAAGAATCTATTACGGATGCCTTCTATTTCTTTCAAAATAGATTTTCACAGAATAAGAACATTTAACCAATACTACAAAATGCCATTAATAACCGAGTCAATGAGTTGAAGTCTGCTAGCATAACTCAAGCTCTTAGCCTTCCAATCATTCATACGGGCAGCAATCCTATCAACCAACACTCTACAATCCTCCTTCTTTAACTTTCCAATGCTTAAGGGGACTCCATGGTATTTAAAAGGGATATTACCAATCTTCAAAACAGTGATGCTAGTAATATCTTTAATAACAACTTCAGAGATATCAGTGCTATAGACCTCACTTTTAGCTGGATTAAACTATAGACCTGAAAAATCCTGAAACTCCTTCAAAACCTGCATCACTTCCTTGATAGCCTGGACACTCCCCTTAGTGAAAACTAGATGCGTTGTGCCAGTTTTCCTACACTGAGGATGATAAGGGATGTAGTTTTTTCCAGAAGCCAAATGAAGCATTGGACAATACTTCAATAGAGATCACAAAACCACTTTTTTATAATTTCTTTTAAAAATGACATGCCAAGGTGCTATGTCATAAAAAAATTAGTTAGCACTCTAATTTCAACCAAACCACTTAATTGAGTTCTTATTGAAAATTAATTGAGCTAAGTTAACTAAAAACAATTCAGCTCTAACTCTTTTATACTTTTCTTGGCATTTGTCCAACATCTGGTAACGTGTAAAACAAGGTATCAAATACTATCCCACTAAAGTAGGATAGATCGTATTCCATGAGTTTCTTCTAACTGTTTACTCAAAGAAGTGGGCAAGTATTCAGATTTTAAACAAGTTGCGTGGTGTGAGTTCCACGACTTCTAAACTATTAAGCAAAGGAAATGAAATTGAATATAAAGGCAGATTGATTGATTGAGGTTGTTTACGAAAGACACACGTAAGCTCAGACTCGAATCCCCCTAAGATTAACAAGGCATTGTCGATCACAAAACCGGCGACTTTCAATCATAATTCATTCAGTTCTTAAACACTATCATAGCTCCTTAGTCTACGAACGTTCACTCTATCGAACTAGCTACCAAAATTAATTAATCGTCTGTGCGTTCACTTCTGCAACGGATAACTAATTGGTGCACCTGGTTGATTTTAATGAGCTGTTCTAGAAACGGATTAACCCTAAACGGTTCCTACGAAAGGCATAATCCATTCAATAGGTTAATTAATTGATTTGAAGTTTGAAAATAAGGCGGACGTTCGCCAACTATCCTTATTTGTCAGAACCTCTCCAAGAACTCCAGAATACGCTCTAAACTCTTTACTTTCGATGTGGAAGTTTGAAAATCAAAAGTATCTCTCAATTCGGGGAGAAGGCTGCTTGAATAGGGTCTTTACCAAATTAGATCCGGAATAGGCTCAAGTTTTCACCGAGAACATTGAAACTTTTCGGTGAAAACTTCCTTGAAAAGAATTTCTGAAAATGGCACGCCACAATCTGCTGCCGCTTCTCCACAAAGTTTTTGGCGAAATGTTGAGAACTTTTCACCGAAAAGTTCTTCATAATGTTTTCTAAAAATCCTTCGCCAAAGTTCTTCTTGATTTCTTCATAAGGTTTTCGGCTAGGTCTTTGAACTTCTCGCCGAAATGTTCTTTGAAATGTATTTGTGTTGTTGATTCTTGATCGTTTGACTTCTGTACTGATTCTGGTTCACTACTTGAGGTTCCATTGCATCCCGAACACTCCTGATGGTCACTTATTTGACGATATAGACCTGCGTATTAACACAAACACTCGAAAACATGTCAAATACACCTGAAACGGGCCAAGGTAACCAATTCGGTAGGAAAATAGCATTATTGAATGAAAACTTAGTAAACTACCCCTAAAAATCGTATTTCAAACAATGGAATGTCACTTAATTAACGCTGATAAACATGATATTTCTAGTGTCATCAGCAACAATGAAAACTTTGAACTTGATTTAGTTCAAATTAGAATATAAACATTTTATGATGAAATCACACTTTCACGTGTGATAGCAGAACTTTGTTACGCTTTTTCCCCTTATTTTGTTGCGTATTCATGAGGCATTAAGCTTTAATGTTGTTCTTTTAGTGGTTTTGATCAACTTTATGAATTTTCATCTCAAATAACCTCTCGGGATCATTATGGTCCATTTTCACATTTTCCAAGGTGTTTTTGATGAGTTTTCAGTTCATAACATTATTTAGATAATGTCAATCTGAAGCCACATGTTCAAATGGTGCTCAAATCAGACCCGAGATGCTCAAGATATCAAGTTTTAAAGTTCTGACGTAAAAACAACGAGATGTTAAGGAAAGGTTCACACCTAGCGTCCCGTCAGCAAACCTCGACGTTCAACTTGCATAAAGATGGCATGTAAATAGTGCGCACTCTAGTTAAACGCCATTTACACGCCACGAGTTTGGGCAAATTCTATTAATAGGGTTTTTAGAACCCTAATGAAAAATGACAACCAGACTTCGTTCCCAACTTGTTTTCGACGAACACCCCCGACCTCCAGCACCTGGTAAAACTTCTCGGAGTCCAAAAATCATCTATCTATTATCATCTTTGATTTCCCACATCCCATAATCAGCAGGAGAAGATCAAGATTCATCCGGACACGAAGAAATCAGTGCATCTTTTCATCTCTTTCTCTCTTGGTCGTATTTCTCAGATCTTCAATATGTACTACTGTAACTAAATCCCCTAAGGTTTGGTGAGTGGAACCTTAGGGGGATTGATGATTGTTTACACTCATATTACTTTGGATTTATTTCGGTTTAATTGAAGTTCATATGTTATTCAGATCTATGTGTTCTTCATAAATATTTCTTGCTTCTCTGACAATGATGCATGATTAGGTTTGTTGTTTGACTGTGTAGTAATGCCTTGACTTAGTACTGAGCAAGTAATGTGTCGCTTCAGTTTTATGGATAGATCTGATCATACTAGTTGTGACTTTTTAGGTTTAAAGACCCCATATCATTTCATCGAACACGTTGTGCACATTCTAATTTCAATGTAAATGAGGACCAATGCCCTTTTCTTAGTGGTTAGTGTTGAATTATGTTTGACTCTATCCAATGAGATTAGGATTCGTGTCAATGTTATGTTGAAAGATCTCGTCTAGCTTGTTAGAACTATTTTAGTCCAAAGTTGTGTATTCATGATTCATGAACACGAAAGGGGAAACTTGCTAGACCTTATCTCCCTCCCATTTCATCCATCTTGTGTTCTATCTTTGGGCGCTTACAACATTTAGTTGTCAAATCCCTAGTTCCATGCTCTTTGAGCTCGTGCTTGAGTTAGTCGTTTATAGCTTGAGCCAGCTTTGTTTTGAGATTTTGATTGCAAAGTGTGTGTGTTTTGTCTGTTCCATCAATTTGAACACCTCTCTCATAACTGAGTAACCCAAACTTAGAAGAACCTCAGGAAATACGACCCTGGCCAAAAGCCAGGTATCTTTGGTCACGCTTTCTACAATGATCAAATTTTGTCGCCATTGCCGGGGATTTCTTTGTTTGGTCTGAAACGTTTTGAGTTTCTTATGTTCCACCTTTATCTTTTTTGTTGTTTTTATTTGATTGAGTTCGTGTATCTGTGATAAGGATTGCATACTTTTAACTCCTTGTTCTTATTTTTGTTGATTATGCAGCATCCCAAAGACTTTGAGAATCCTTTCCACGGAGATATGGCGGATGCAAGGAGATCGTTGGCAGATTTCACCAAACCTATGGTGGGAGAAGCCGAAAGAAGTATTGTTCTACCTCAGATAGCAGCAGTAGACTTCGAACTGAAGTCGCATCAGATAAGTATGGTCTCCAATAGAGCATACAATGAGAGTCCTGAAGAGTGCCCAGCCGTGCACATTGGGAACTTAATTGAGCTCTTCAACACCTACAAGCAGCATAGAGTTTTAGAAAATGCTATTCGCCTCATGTTGTTTCCCATCTCACTAATGGGAGCAGCAAACAGGTGGCTCAATAATCAACTTGGTGGAACTTTCACCAATTGGAGGCAGCATGCCAAAGCATTCTTTGAGGAATTCTTTCCACCCTCCAAGACTTTAAAGTTTCAGAAGAGGATTGCGAGATTCATGCAGCTAGATGATGAATTGTTGTACGAATGCCGGTATAGATTCCAAGAGCTACTCAGAGCTTGCTCACACCATGGGTTCGGAGATGTACAACTTTCCAATTTCTTTGGCACCAGTTTAAATGATGCGACAATGATGACAGTGAATCAGTTGGAGCAAGGTGATGTTTCTGCTATGTCTCCAGAAGAGGCTCTTGCTCATTATGCCTCCGTTGCGAAGCAGAGTAGATCATGGACGAGGAGATCTTCTCTCCGTGATTCGAGTAAGGGTGACATCTCTCCTTTACAAACCATGGTAGATTCTTAAGCTGCCAAGTTGAAAACGTTGTAGCAACAACTTTAGGAGCAATTTTCCTTTGAACGGTGAGGAGTTGAACTTCGTTTCTCTACGCTATCCTCAGAATCAGTCTGGTTATGGGGGATTCAGACAACAAGGGCGGTTCAATCGTGATTACAACCAGGATCAGAAGATAAATTCCAAAAATCAAGGATCAGGAAGTGGTTCTCGACCTCTATACCAACCTCTAGGATCAACTGGAAGGACTAATACTGGATCATCTAGTAGCGCGGAGCCGACTACTATAGAGATTATGCAAAGGTTGGATAGAATGGAGATGAAGAATGAGCAGAGAATTGATCGTATGGAAAGCAAGTATGACATGAGGTTTGCAACTGCAGAGAATAAATCAAGGGTCAGATTGCTCAATCTCAGAGGATAGAGCGACAAATTGTTGAGCTGGTAAAACTTATGGGATCGAATCTGCGACCACATGGAACCTTACCTAGCACCATCGAGCCCAACCCGCGCCAAGAGAATCTGAAGTCGGTGGTGGCACAAAAAGAAGAAAGTGAAGAAGAAAAAAGTGACAAAGAAGACATTGAGGAGGTTGATGTACCACCTATTCCTTTCCCTAATCGGGTAAGGGAGGCGTCGCAAGAAGAATCTTTCCACGCTTATCTCAAGGTTCTTGAGAGACAAGAAATAATGACTGATGACACTTGACTTTACGTGTTTATCAGCCTCATTTAAGCTACTTTTCCTTGCTTGAATCTTGGGTTTCAGGGTGATTTAGCATGTTTTCACCTAAATGCTCTAATTCTTGCCGTTTTGGTTACTTTGGCCTGTTGTGGGTCTATTTAATGGTTTTCTAGTGCTTTTGAGAATGCACAGGTTTTTGCCGTCAAATACAGCCACGGACGAGCTCGGGAAGAAAAGGAACCTCAAGGAACGGCCCGAGATCAATCCAGAAATCAATCAAGTCCGAAGGAAGCACTGCCCGTTCATTACTAGAGTTTTTAGCAAAAACTCCAAAGTCTTCGCCGAAAAGTATGCAGACAATATTACTGTGAACTGGGAGAAATCAGTCCTCAACGAAAACTCCCAAGTCCTCGGTCGAAAACTAAGGCACAAGCTAGTCAGTCGAAGACAGAAAACTCAGCCGGGGTTTCACCTGAAGTCGAGTTTTCACCGAAAATTAATTCTCTTTTCGGCTGGGATTCGAAAACCTATAAATACAGAATCGGCGACCACATTCAAGACATATACCTTCCTTGGATTAATTTCCAGACATAAGAAAAGTTAGAGAGAGAGTTTAGAGAGTTCGAGGAGTCGGGAAGAGATCGTGACGCCATCCTTCCATCTCGGAAAACTCGGTGCTATGAGTTGAAGATTCAGGAGATTGAAGCTTCAAAGATTCATCTAAAATTAGGTTTTGCTGTTCTTCTCTGTTCTTCATGGTTGAAGATGTATTCTTTGTTTGTCTTATTCCACTTGTCGTCTTGTTAAGTCAACCAATCTTTCTACTATTTTCTGTTTTCATTTCTTATTTCCTGCTTTATAGTCTAGAAGTCATGAAACTCACACCACGCACAACTTGTGTAAACCTGAGTAGATTGCCATCATATTTGAGTAGACGATTAGAAGAGACGTGGAATACGATCTATCTTCCTTCGTGCTTGATAGTTATTTGACTACACGCGCGTGAAAACGCGGTCATCAAATTGGCGCCATTGCCGGGGACTCTTCTATATTGATTGAAAGAAGAGTTGATATTTTATTCTTCTACCTTTCCATCTTTCATTTTCCATACCACTTCGATTCTACACCTGTTGTGTTTGTTTTTGTCTTCTACAGGTTAAGAAAGTTTAGAAATAAGCTACTTCTGATCCATCTTTTTCTACCGCAATGACTACTTAGAGGAGTGTTGCGGATTACAACAAGCCGAGCGCAGCTAGCATTCGATCTTCCATCTCTGTACCACTTAATGACAGCGATCCTGACTATGATATCAAGATCCCCTTCCTGGGAATGATCTCTAGGGATCTATAATTTGAAGGGAAGTTGTAACATCCCCACCCAACCGAATGGTTTGGAACTCGAGTTTGAGTGTTTGAGACATTGGAAACAATGTTCTTGAGGCCCCTCAAAGTCCGGGACGTTCATAGTTGAGTCGGGTCGAAGTTACAAGCGAGTACGCGAAAATTTGTCAAGGTGGGCAGACCATGATACATGGCCATGTATTAAAATACACGTCGTGTATCATGATACACGCCGTGTATCGTGGTCTAACTATTAAATGCTGATTTTTCACGGAAATTCACAACTTCCCCTTCTTTCTCTTTCCCCGAAATTCCTTTTGATGAACTAAAATTCCCCAAGTTTCAATCCTCTATTCCGGGAGTTTTAGAGCTCTGATTGGTGATCCGTTTGTTGCTACGCGTTTGTGGCAACAAGAGGAAGAGATCACACATTGTGGTTCTGGCTGGTTAGGAGTAGCCTGCTGTCAGTGAGGAGGAGAAGAGCTACGAGTTTGGAGTTGTAGAGCTTGGTGGTTCAGGTTTCAGGAGTCGTTTTAGAGCCTCGTCCTCTTGTTAGGTGAGGGTTTAGCGTACGATAGGTAGAATTGGTCAACGTGAGGAGTTGAAAGTTGACTTAGAGAAATGTAGGTTTTGCATGAATTGGAAGAGAGTAAAAGGGGGAATTGTTCTATGAATTCTTGCTATGTGATTGTGATGATTGATGATTGTTTGTGTTACTGTTACTTGGTGAATTGATTGACAATGGTCGGCTGATTTCTATGTGAGGTGAGTTGGGAGAATGATGAACATTGATGATTAATGATATGTACTTAGTAATGAGTGTAGGTGGGTTGGGGTATGATTCTGTTGCTGCATTTCTATTTAGTGTTGTTAATCTGTGGTTGCAGGAGGGTGGTCCTGCCAATGTGGGGTCGCCCTTAAATGACGAACAGGTGGATGGTCCCACCAATGTTGGGGTGTCCAATGAAGGATGTACAGGAGGGTAACCCTATGACTCATGACATGGCTTCCCTTGTACTTGCAGGTGGGGGTGGCCGGTGAGCTAGTCGTTTACCCTTAAACTGTTTGTGCCGTGGGAGGCGTTGAATGACTTTTGATGTGTGGTTATGTGTGATGTGGAATTAGGATGATGCTTTGTGTGACTGTTGATGTATGTGAATGAGTGCAAGTGGCATAATGTGGGATATGGTTAAGTATGCGATTGATGATGTTGTTGGTGGTGGGAATTGATGTGAATCTCGATGGTTGGTTTGAATGATGCGAATGAGTTTTGTGATGAGTATTACGATTGGTTGTAAGTGTTGAGTATTGGTAGTGTTGATTGAATGTTAGAACCTGGTTGGAGCCTACACTGCCCCCAAATAGTCACCTCTCCTGGAAGAGTGAGGTACAGTCACGCCTCTTGGATCCTGCTCGTACAGAGGATGCGTTTGGACCCTCATGGAAGAGTGGGTGTGTCTGGCCGGCAAGGGTGGTGTATGGATAAACTCCAATGGCGCCTAATTAACTCACCTAGAATTAAATGTGATGTGCGTAGGTTGATGTCTTGTGATGAGTTGTGAAGTTGTAGGTAAATGTGAATCTGTGAAGTGTGAGGGTTGTGGTAGAGGTTTGGGATGCAGTGCCTGCTTGTGATGGAATATATAAATGTGGTTTGAGATTGATCTGTGTGCATGTTCTAACCTTGATGATGATGTTGTAGTAAGGATTGATGACTTGTGTACATTGCTGAATTTCTATGAATTGTGTGTACTGGTGGAGGTAAGTTCTTGTGTGATCACCTAGTGGCATGTTAGGAATAAAATGAGATGGATGTGTCAAATTCTGTTGCTTGTTTGTGTGTGGAGTTGGGATCGCTCCTAGGCTAGGTTCGGCGCATAGGTAGACCTAGTGGGTTCACTCAGTTTCATTAGGAAGCTGATCCCCCCCGGTTTCTCTTTCAGGTGCTCGTGGCTATTGCTAGGTTGGAGAGACAGTTGACAGTTGAGTTCGGGAAGATTATCTGTTGGAACCATGAGGTAAAGATCGGTGACTTGCTTGGAGTTGACTTAATTCTGTATTTATTATATTTCAGTTGACCATGATCTTTGGGTTGGGAACTTTTGTAAACCTCTTGAGGTTGCATTGGATTTGATTTTCGGTTTTATGTTGGATTTCACGTTGGTTTTATATTGGAGGCCTCCGTTCGATTGTGGATTTTAATGAGAAGTTTTATTTCTTTCTTTATCGTTTCGCGCTTTTGGTTAAACCTGTGCTTGCATAGTGTTCTATCTCGGGTCAATCTCGGGTAAACCGGGCTGATTCGAGATGGATGTTACAAATGGTATCAGAGCCTGGTTTGCCTCTGCTGTATAGGTGAGCTGTCCTTTCTTCTAGGGGATTTGCTACCCTCTTAATGGAAAGGACGGAACGTCGATGTAGTACTGGCATTCCAGGGATCTTCAAACTGTTTTGAAATGGGTGGGAGTTTTAAAGTGAAAGTGTTTTGAAGTTGGTTGCGAGTTTTCTTTAATGGTTAACTGAAATGTTCTAAATGTTCTCCTGTAGTGAATCGAGCCAAGCCATGGGAAGTCGTTCGGTTGGGGATTCTGGGTTTAGAGTTGGAGTCCCTAGGTTTCAGCCGTGGTTGTTAAAGGGTTGGAACTTTGGAGAGTTCCATGGGGACGTGGCTGACCCTGCTGTGGCGGAGCAGTGGCTCAAGGAGTGTGAGTACAAGTTCCTGTAGATGGGACTTGAGGGAGATGTTAGAGTGTCGGCCATGACTTTCTTGCTCAAGGGTCATGCTTTAGACTGGTGGAGGTCTTTGCCTCAAAGTAGGGTAGTGCCACCTGAGTTGAGTCTAGAGGAGTTTGTTGAGGAGTTCCGTGATCAGTTCTATCCGGATTTGTGGCGTGAGGAGAAGGCTAGGGAGTTCTTAGAGTTTGAGCAGGGGGAGAAGACCGTTCTTGCTTACTACATAGAGTTTACGTCCCTCTCCAAGTGGTATGATGAGACTACTGGTAGGGAAAGGAAGCTCATTGGGAAGTTTAAGAATGGTCTGAGGACGGAGATTCAGAAGGGAGTCACTTCTGCAAACATGGGGAGCTTGATGTCTGTGAAGGAAGCTGCTTTGAGTAGGGAGAGGTTAGAGCAGAGGAAGAAGGAGGAGAGGAAGAGGAAGGCGCCTGCCCCACCCCCTCAGGTTGCTACGCATAGCCATCCGGCTAAGCGTGCCCAGTCATCTTACCCTAGTTCCCAGAGTGCGCAGTCAGCTCCACAGTGGGGAGCTGTGATTTGTTATACTTGTGGTCAACCTGGTCATAAGAGTAACATGTGCGGGTCGAGGAATGTGGGGATGACTAGGTCGGGTGGAGCGTCATCGGGGTTGCCAATCTGTGGCACTTGTGGGAAGCCCCACTTTGGAGAGTGTCATCTGTTGAGGTCTGCTTCGGTGACTTGCTTTACCTGTGTACAGCCAGGGCACAGGAGTGCTAACTATCGTTCAGGGATGGCGGTGCCGACTCAGTCTGTGGGTTTTGTGTAAGGACCTAGGGCTCCGTCCGGGAGTGTTGGAGGTAGTGTTGGTCGTGGTGCCGCGAGTGCTGGGAGAGGGACCGGAGATAATGCTACACCACTTGGAGCCGGAGGAGAACAAGGAGGCTTGTATGCTCTTGCCGGAGGTGTAGAGGAGAATGCAAACGACGAGGCGAACAATATGATATCTTTCTTGGTTCTTTCTGTTTGCATCTTTGTTTATATTCGAGCTCGTCCTTATTCTTTGTTCTTGTGGGTGTTTGGGTAGTAGGAGAGTAATGGTGGTTGGTAGACTAGGAGGGGTTGGCTAGTGGAGTAGAGCTTAGTAGTCTTTGGTGAAGCTAGATAGAGTGGTTGAAGTGTGTAGAGTCTTAGTGTGGTGGTGTTTGTTAGTAGTGTTGTTCCCTTGGTTGCTTGTGTTATTGTGTTGTTGTGTTCTTGTGGTGCTTTCGTGGTTCGGTTGTGCGTGTTTTTTAGAAGGAAGTTCAGAGTAGGGGTGAGTAGAGTCGTTAGAGGGTTTGAGTCACCAGAACCGTTAGAGGAAGTTTCGGGAGGTAATGGGATCTTGTATTTCTGCATTTGTTGTTGTGAATTATGGTTGCATTGCTAGAAAGAGTTGGGTTGTGATTTCGGGGACGAAATCTCTTAAAGTTGGGGAGACTTGTAACATCCCCGCCCAACCGAACGATTTGGAACTCGAGTTTGAGTGTTTGAGATATTGGAAACAATGTTCTTGAGGCCCCTCGAAGTCTGGGACGTTCATAGTTGAGTCGGGTCGAAGTTACAAGCGAGTACGCGAAAATTTGTCAAGGTGGGCAGACCATGATACATGGTCATGTATTACAATACACATCGTGTATCATGATACAGGCCATGTATCGTGGCCAGACTATTAAATGCTGATTTTACACGGAAATTCACAACTTCCCCTTCTTTCTCTTTCCCCGAAATTCCTTTTGACGAACTAAAATTCCACAAGTTTCAATCCTTGATTCCGGGAGTTGTAGAGCTCCGATTGGCAATCCACTTGTTGCTACGCATTCGTGGCAACAAGAGGAAGATATCGCATGTCGTGATTCTGGCTAGTTCGGAGTAGGATGCTGTCAGTGAGGAGGAGAAGAGCTACGAGTTTGGAGTTGTAGAGCTTGGTGTTTCGGGTTCCAGGAGTCGTTTTAGAGCCTTGTCAGGTGAGGGTTTAGCGTACGATAGGTAGAATTGGTTGACTTGAGTAGTTGAAAGTTGACTTAGAGAAATGTTGGTTTTGCATGAATTGGAAGAGAGTAAAAGGGGGAATTGTTCTGTGAATTCTTGCTATGTGATTGTGATGATTGATGATTGTTTGTGTTACTGTTACTTGGTGAATTGATTGACAATGGTTGGCTGATTTCTATGTGATGTGAGTTGGGAGAATGATGAACATTGATGATTAATGATATGGACTTAGTAATGATTGTAGGTGGGTTGGGGTATGATTCTGTTGCTACATTTCTATTTAGTGTGGTTAATCTGTGGTTGCAGGAGGGTGGTCCTGCCAATGTGGGGTCGCCCTTAAATGACGAACAGGTGGATGGTCCCACCAATGTGGGGTTGTCCAATGAAGGATGTACATGAGGGTAACCCTACGACTCATGACATGGCTTCCCCTGTACTTGCAGGTGGGGGTTGCCGGTGAGCTAGCCGTTTACCCTTAAACTGTTTGTGCCGTGGGAGGCGTTGAATGACTTGTGATGTGTGGTTATGTGTGATGTGGGATTACGATGATGCTTTGTGTGACTGTTAATGTATGTGAATGAGTGCAAGTGGCATAATGTGGTATATGGTTAAGTATGCGATTGATGATGTTGTTGGTGGTGGGAATTGATGTGAATCTCGATGGTTGGTTTGAATGATGCGAATGAGTTGTGTGATGAGTATGACGGTTGGTTGTAAGTGTTGAGTATTGGTAGTGTTGATTGAATGTTAGAACCTGGTTGGAGCCTACACTGCCCCCAATTAGTCACCTCTCCTGGAAGAGTGAGGTGCGGTCATGCCTCCTGGAAGAGTGGCGTGATCTATTTTGTTGTTGTTGATGTGTCGATGTATGTTGAGCTATGGATCCTGCTCGTAAAGAGGATGCGTCTTGGACCCTCCTTGAAGAGTGGGTGCATCTGGCTGGCAGGGGTGGTGTATGGATAAACTCCAATGGCGCCTAATTGACTCACCTAGAATTAAATGTGATGTGCGTAGGTTGATGTCTTGTGATGAGTTGTGAAGTTGTAGGTAAATGTGAATCTGTGAAGTGTGAGGGTTGTGGTAGAGATTTGGGATTTAGTGCCTGCTTGTGATGGAATATATAATGTGGTTTGAGATTGATCTGTGTGCATGTTCTAACCCTGATGATGATGTTGTAGTAAGGATTGATGAATTGTGTGTACTGGTGGGGTAAGTTCTTGTGTGATCACCTAGTGGCATGATAGGATTAAAATGAGCTGGCTAGTTCGGCGCATAGGTCGACCCAGTGGGTTCACTAAGTTTCATTAGGAAGCTGATCCCCCCCGGTTCCTCTTTCAGGTGCTCGTGGCTAGTGCTAGGTTGGAGAGACAGTTGATGGTTGAGTTCGGGAATGTTATCTGTTGGAACCATGAGGTGAAGATCGGTGACTTGCTTGGAGTTGACTTAATTCTGTATTTATTATATTTCAGTTGACCATGATCTTTGGGTTGGGAACTTTTGTAAACCTTTTAAGGTTGGATTGGATTTGATTTTCGGTTTTATGTTGGATTTCACGTTGGTTTTATATTGGAGGCCTCCGTTCGATTGTGGATTTTAATGAGAAGTTTTATTTCTTTGTTTATTGTTTCGCGCTTTTGGTTAAACATGTGCTTGCGTAGAGTTCTATCTCGGGTCAATCTCGGGTAAACCGGGCTGATTCGGGACGGATGTTACAGAAGCAGCTTGACAACCCTTGCACCCTCTTGACTGACTTCATTGCTCTTTGCGAGACCTTCAAGAACAGGAATCTCGACAAGAACACCTTGTGCTTGCGAGCCTTCCCATTCTCTCTCAAAGGTGCTGCCAAGTGATGGTTGAATAGTAACCCTCCCGGTTACTACACAAGCTGGGATTGACTGGCTCAAGACTTTGTCGAGGAGTACTTCCCTCCTTCTCGAACAACCGCTTACAAAGATAGCATCTTCAGGTTCAGGCAGAAGGAAGGAACTAGTTTATATGACACTTGGAATGAATTTCAAGAGCTCCTCTACAGTTGCGCTCATCATGGTTTCAAGCAGAGACAACTAGCTGAGGTCTTTGCTCAAGGATTGAACGAGGAATCATCGAAATGGGTCAACTCCTTAGCCGATGGAGATTGTACCGCCCTCACACCAGAAGCTGCTCTGCTTCATTTTGAAAGATGCACCTCTAAATCCAGAAATTGGGAGATGCAAACCGAAGCAGCAAAGAGCCGCTGGAATATTGAAGAACAGATTGAAGCCGAAGTCCAGAAATGATTGAATAAAGTCGGCGCTCTTACTACCCCTCTACCAGTTTCAGTCTTCACAGCTAACTGCGGATAGTGTGGAACCTGTATGCATAACGGAGGCTGCTGTCAGAACTTTGGTAGAGCAGACGTCTGGTCTGCTGATGAGGTAAACTTCGTTGGTCACCGCTTCGCCAACAACCAAAGAGGCTATTCCGACTATCGTAACTACAGACATGGTCAAAATCAGAATGGTCAACCATCCAGGCATATCAAGGTTTCCCTAAATTTAACGGAGGATACCAGCCTCATCGATCGACGCCGCACTATAGTAGAGAAGATGATTTTGAGAGGAAGTTCGATTGAATCATGACCAGGCTTGACGATCATGATAATCAATTCAAAGCTCAAGCCGCTCTTAACCAAGGACAGATTGCTCAGAGTCAGAGAGTAGAAAGCACGGTGAACAGTATTGCTACTCTGTTAGCCAACAACCCCTTCTTCGGTCAATCATCATCTCAAAGCAATCCCTTCGTGAAGAGTGAACATGCCAAAGCCATCACAACCAGGAGCGGAAAGTAGACGGCTGACCCAAAAGCCCCAAAGCTAGATATGATACCTGATGCTATTGCTATAGACATGCCAGAAGTTGAGGATATCACGGTAGCGGAAGAGAATAAGGAGGCGGGAGAGGATGAAGCAGCTCAGCAACCCCCTCCAACAACAGCGTCTCCTACACCAGTCTTAGCACCTTACCAACCAAGGATCCCGTATCCGAAGGCCTTGAAGCTTAAGACATTGAATACTCAGTACAAAAGATGGTACTCAGTTCTAAAGAATACAGAAATCAAGATACCAGTGACTGAGGCTGTGCAAATCATACCGCCGCTTGGTAAATTCTTTAAGGATCTAGTGAAGAACGTGAAGAGTGGGGAGTTGTTCTCTGTCACCCTCACCAACGAGTATGCCGACATCCTTAATAAACCATCTCTCCTACATCAGCCGCCACCCATCTCCAGCTAAGTGTCCTGATCCTGGTCCTTTTACATTACCATGCATGATTAACGGTATAGAAATAGAGCGTAGTCTAGCTGATTCTGGTGCGTCTATTAACGTCATGCCCACTTATCTTTATGAGAAATTGAACTTAGGTAAACTAAAACCGATTAGCTTACATCTAGTACTAACTGATAGAACAATCAAATTTCAAAGGGGAGTTATAGAAGATGTAGCTGTTTGTTGCGGTCCTTTTACCATTCTGGTAGATTTTGTTGTTCTAGATGCCCGAGAGATCGATGTTCCTCTCATCCTACGACGGCCATTTCTGACAAAAGCTGGCGCAAATATCAATTGCAAACAAGGCTCGTTGACTTTGATGGTCAGAGGTGATAGTGTAACATTCCGTCTCAAGGACAGTATGAAGTATTCCGCTGCGCAAGATGATAAATGCTTTTCGATTGATGCTTTGGAGCTGGCTAGTTTTGTTACTAATGCCTTGTCTAGCGACCCGCTACAGTGGTGTTTGATTTCAGGTATGAAGGACGCATCGGATGATCCAGAACAGCTCCAATGGCAAGAGGAACTCGCCGACCAGAATTCGGCATCTGCAATCAGTCCTACGCCAACACCTCTTGAGCATACACCCAACCGGATCACCACCTCGTATGAGCAGCGACCATAGCTCACACTAAAGGAACTTCCAGATCATCTGGAATATGCATTCTTAGGGAGGGAGTGTCAGCTGCCAGTTATCATCAGTTCAGCTCTGTCATCCGGGCAGAAGAAGTAATTAGTCAAGCTATTGAAGAAACACATCCGGGCTATAGCCTGGTAACTATCCGACATCCGGGGAATCTCCGAGATGTTCTGCAAGCACCGGATAGTGGTAGATGAGGAGTTCAAACCGGTGAGATAACCACAACGCCGGTTAAACCCAATGATGTAAGATGTCGTGAAGAAGGAAGTCCTAAAGCTCTTTGACGCCGGGATTATCTTTCCCATCGCCGATAGCCCTTGGGTCAGCCTGACTCAAGTTGTTCCAAAGAAGGGAGGGATCACGGTGATTCCTAACCAAAAGGGCGAGCTTTTCCCTACTCGTACCGTCACAGGATGAAGAGTCTGCATTGATTATAGACGCCTCAATGATGTAACCAAGAAGGATCACTTCCCATTACCATTCATTGATCAGATGTTTGAAAGGTTAGCTGGCCATGAACATTACTGTTTCTCGGATGGGATGTCCGGGTACTTCCAGATTCCGATAGAGCTCGACGAGCAAGAGAAAATGACCTTCACCTGCCCGGTTGGCACCTTTGCTTATCGTCGTATCCCCTTTGGATTGTGCAATGCTCCAGCCACTTTTCAGAGATGCATGTTAGCTATCTTTGGGGATTTAGTAGAGAACGTCGTGGAGGTGTTCATGGATGATTTCTCTGTTTATGGTGATTCATTTTCTCAATGCCTGGCTAACTTGGATAAGGTGCTAGCTCGATGCGAAGAGACGAATCTAGCTATAAGTTGGGAGAAATGTCACTTCATGGTAACGAAAGGTATTGTTCTCGGCCATAAGATATCTAGACTTCGAATAGAAGTTGACCGCGTCAAACTTGAAACAATTGCTAGTCTTCCGCCACCCTTCTCGGTCAAGACTGTTTGTAGCTTCCTTGGTGACGCAGTGATATGACCCAGCCCAGCTGCCCTAGTACCCGCCGGTACTCCTACACCCCACCAGGGTCCCGACGTGACAATGCCCATTGCCACCGACTGGCCGACGCTCGACCACCCCGGCGCACCACTGCTCGCCGCCGCCGACTCCACATTGCCGCCGCCGCCAGCTTCCCACTGCCCGTCGCTGCGAACTTCCCACTACCCGACGCGTCACTGCTCGACGTCGCCGCCCCGCCCGACGTGCCCTGGCCTACCACCGCCACCTCCGGCACCCCCGTGCCCTGGCCCGACGCTTCACCGACGATCCTCTGTACACCCAAGATTCAATGGGAGATCACTTCCCGACGAGTTCTGAGGGCTGCCCCGAGCGAAGAAAATCTGAATGCTGACCCGGATGTGGAAATGAGTGAGGAACTCTCACCAGACACTTCTCCAAGCGTTAATATTATTGTTGATAGTTTTTCAGGAGAAGAAGCTATGGAGACCGATGGAGAAAGCACTGAAGGACCCGAGCCTTGGTCCATTACTGACTCAAATGACACTCCTCGGTCCAAAGATGATGCTGAGTCTTCCCGACCGTAGCCAACAAAATTGCTGAAGCTTGGAAGAGGGTGATGAGGGCTAGAAGAAACCCCGAGTTGGATTTGGGGACAAATCCAAGGCAAGAAGAGGGGGGATGATATGACCCAGCCCAGCTGCCCTAGTACCCGCCGGTACTCCTACACCCCACCAAGGTCACCAGTCCGAGGCCAAACCCTAGGGCCGTACAAGATGCGTGTAGAACCAAGGGTTGGCCACTTACAAGCCCTCAAGCCAAGGTATGAGATGAAATATAGGCTGAGGCCTCCCCCTACAGGTATGAAAGATCAGAAGAAAGAAATGCCACTCCAGGCCATGCTGCTGGCCGAGTGTAGGAACCCTAGGGTTGAAGATAAGCACCAGCCGGATCCTGGCCTAATCTCCAAGGGACCTGAAGATGAAGCACACTCCAGAGACCCTCTGGATGCATTCCTGGAGTACAGGAGCAGGAGGGCTCAAGAGTACTTGGACAAGAAGGGATGGCCACCCAAGACTGACCCAACGCTAAGTCTAGATGTACATGCAAGCCCCTGGCTCCAAGGCACCACCCCTGGCCCGACCCTAGCCCATGAGAGTCACATATGGAGCTACCTAAGGAGATGCCCGAAGCTAGGAGAGGAAGCCCCGAGCAGAAATGAAGAAGTTCCCAAGCCAACCCCGCCCCGAGTCCTAGACCGAGAGCCTGGCCGATCGGGAGTATTTTATGGGACTGGTCACCGTGTGGCCCAAGCCACTTGGCAGGGCCCTAGCCCTTGGACAAGCCCGGAGCATCAGGCCCCAAAGCCCGATGAAGGCCCGCCACTGGAAGAAGAAGAAGCCCGGAGCCGAGCAAAGGCCCGGCCCGAGACTGGCTGACCGCCGAATCCTAGTCCCACCCCGACTAGGAAACCCTAAACTGCCGGATTAGGGTTTTATGTGTTTTAGTCCTATTTTGAGTTGTATTTTCGGTTTTTAAGACTATTTAATTGTTTTTCCTTTTTAGTAGGATTGTTTAGGGGTTTTAGGATTCTAATTAGGAATAGGACTCTTTATTATATTCTTATTTAGGAAGCAGTGTTTAGGGAGGAGAGCTTGTTCCCTCACCTATATATAGAGGCCACCGGCCACCCTTGTAAGACACAACTTTTATGAAATAAACAACCCCCTTTGATAGAACTTTGTTCTTGAAACCCTTATTGTATCTGCATGTTGCGATACTGAAGGCTCGACTTATCATCAAGAGCATCCATCTCTTGGCGTGGCGTCTACGACTTGATACTTCTGGTTCCTAGCTGTTATATAGCTAGCGGGTCAAAGTCCTCCTTCGCCCCCGGTTCTCGATGGTTCTACCTCGTTGCACGATCTCAACTTGCGGTGTTCAAGGGTCGTCTGCCCACGGTTGTAGCGGTTCACATCACGTAGGGTTCTACCGGAGATTCATCAAAGATTTCTCCAAGATAACTCTCCCTATGACCAAGCTCTTGGAGAAGGATACTTCATTCGTGTTTGACAAGGCGTGTCTTGAAGCCTTTGAGATCTTGAAAACCCAGCTCACCACCGCACCTATCCTCACGGCACCGGATTGGAGCCTTCCCTTTGAAATCATGTGCGATGCTAGTGACTTCGCGGTTGGGGCCGTTCTGGGACAGAGGACAAAAAAGAGATTCCACCCAATCTACTTCGCTAGCAAAACTCTTAACGATGCTCAACGCAACTACACCACAACAGAAAAGGAGCTCCTAACAATTGTGTTCTCATTCGACAAATTCAGACAGTATTTGGTGCTCTCACATACCATAGTTTATACTGATCATGCTACTCTGCGCCACTTACTGGCAAAACAAGACTTAAAGCCCAGGCTGATTCGTTGGGTACTCTTACTTCAAGAATTCGACATAGAGATCAAGGACAAGAAGGGAGCAGAAAACGTAGCAGTCGACCACCTGTCTCGACTTGAAGAATCTCAACCAGGTAAGTCTTCTACCTCTCCTATCGATGATTCTTTTCCTGATGAGTTGTGGGCAATCCATCACGCTCAGACCTTGAGTAATGCGACCACATCAAATGAACCATGGTACACGGCCACCGCCAACTACCTCGCCTCTGGTACTATTCCAAAAGAGTTCGACCACAACATGAGAAGAAGGCTGATCAAGATGTCCAAATCATACTTCTGGGATGACCCCTTCTTATTCTGAATCGGAATTGACGAATGATCAGAAGATGTGTCTCACTGGACGAGGCAACCGACATCATGCGACAATGCCATGAAGGCCAGTTCGGAGGCCATTTCGGAGGGAATCGAACCACACAAAAGGTGCTAGAAGCCGGATTCTTTTGGCCGACTATATTCCGAGACTGTGACAAATTTTCCCGCCATTGTGATGCATGCCAGAGGTCAGGTAACATTTCAAACTGCAATGAGATGCCTCAAAATATTTCCTTAACTATTGAAGTCTTTGATGTTTGGGGAATTGATTTCATGGGACCTTTCAGACCCTCCAACGGAAACAAGTATATCCTTGTAGCCGTTGATTATGTTTCTATGTGGGATGAAGCGGAAGCCTTACCCACTAATGATTCAAGAATGGTAGGGAAGTTCCTTCAATGTCTTTTCACGCGTTTTGGCACCCCACGCTTCATTATAAGCGATAGGGGCACCCACTTCCATGGACACCTCGATCGGGTATGCCAGCATTTCAGCGTCACCCATCGGATGTCCACAACTTATCATCCTCAAGCTAACGGTCAAGCGGAAGTGACTAACCGTGAGCTCAAGCGGATTCTTGATAGAACAGTTGACCGGTCTCGAAAGGACAGGTCATCTAAGCTCGATGAGGCCTTATGGGCGTACCAAACTGCGTTCAAGACTCCTATCGGTACTTTGCCGTATCGGCTCATTTATGGCAAGGCATGCCATCTACCGGTCGAGCTTGAGCACAAGGCGTTCTGGCTATTAAAGATCTGAACTTGCGTCCCGAGTTTCCAGGAGATAAAAGGTTTATGCAGATAGATGAACTTGAGGAACACCGCCTCAACGACTACGAGAGCACAATGCTTTGTAAAGAACGAACCAAGCGGATTCATGATTCTCATTTGATAGAACATAAGACGTTCTACGCAGGATACCAGGTCCTTCTGTACAACTCATGCCCTAAAGCTCTTTCCTAGGAAGTTGAAGTCCCGATGGTTCGGTCCCTATACAGTCATTAAGTAGACACCGCTAGGAGCTGTCGAAATAAAAGGTCCCGATCAAGTACCCTTTGTGGTAAATGGTCATAGGCTCAAGAGGTATCTCTAAGGTTTAGCTGCTGCCCTGATCGACGTTCACCACTTCAACTCGACCTCATGACCACCATCCAGGTATCGTCTAGCTCAAGGACGTTAAGCAAGAGCGCTTCGTGGTAGACAACCCACGGCTGGAGTCAATTTTTGAATTTTTGAGTTAGTCTCATTTTAGAGTCGGTTTGGGGGAGCCAAAAGTGTCTTTTGTGTGATCTTTTATTTTCCTTATGTGTCCCGTGTGTCCTCAGTTCAGTTCTAATTCATATGGGATTGTTCCGACCTCTGTTGAATTCATTTTGATTTTTTGTTAAATTTCAGAAAATTTCAGAAAAATTTGTTAAAACTGCAGGTTAGACTTTTCGGCGAAAATTGCACTTCTTTTCGGCGAAAACTTCTCTTTGAAACCTCATGTGAATTTGGACCAGTTTTTATATACATTTCGGAAGAAAAGTTCACACTTTTCACCGTAAACTTTTTATAAAAATCCGACAGACAGTTTTCAAACTTTTCTTCGGTGAAAACTTTAATTCTTTTCGCTGAAAATTTCCAGAAAAATCCAAACAATCTCTCTCCTTTTATTTACTCTTTTTCGGCCGAACAACCCACATCTTTTTTTTTCGTTCTGTCGCGTCTTTGAAAACACCACCCCAAACCACCACCAATTTAACGCCGCTCCGTCGCCTGCTTCTGACCGCCACCACCGTTCGCTTCCCCTCTTTCCCCTGCACATTTTGACACCTAGATCACCCGAATTGAAGCTCTCTAGCTTCGGTTCCATCCACAACTTCATTTTTAACTTTTTCACCGATTCCTCCTCGTACGTTCATTTTCAGCCACCATGTCTTCAAGGAACCTTGGTAAGTTTAAGACTACTGCCGACAGAGAGCAACGAACAAAGGCCAGATTGGACAGAGCTCCAACCACCTCCTCTTCCGCCCCGAGAGCCGTGACCCCGGAGGTCCCTACCCCAATCCCACCAGCTCTCATTCCTCCGAGGGCCGTCATCTGTTCATTTCCGCCCTTCCTCCGGCACACCGGGTGACCAACAACAAGATCAAGGAAATACCTCCTGCCAAGGTGGTTATCCTCTCTCTAGACATCATCAAGAATCATCACCTGGGATGGTACACCAGCATCACCCGTGCCCTCGAGCTATCCAGTCTGAGCGCTCTGACCACATCCGGCTCCACCTGCCCTCTGGTCGCCCTCCAGGAATTCTGGAGCTCGTTTGAGATGACCACACAAAAACCTCATCGGCTCCTGAACTACATACGCTTCCGTCTCGGTGGTGTCCAGTACAACAAGACAATCGATGCCACCCTCGCGGATGCTTTCCATGGTTTTGAGGAGATGAACTCGGTGACACATTTTTCATATCCGGACGTATGCGGGTTCATCTCTGGTGACCCCGAATCCGATCCTAGCCTCGCCACGGTAGGTAACATCGCTCACCCCCTTTTTAAATTCCTTCATTATGTTTGGACTCGTTTTCTATGTTATTGCAGCAAGGAAGCTCGCCACCACATATCCCTGGAAGAGTTCATCCTCTTCCGCGTCGTCGAGGAGCTCAGCCGCCTTCACCCAGGGTTGTGGCTAGCCCGGTTCTTCCATAAGCACACAACTACCAAGAAGCTGCCCACCGCTCTTTCTGGCGGCCCTTTCGTCTCTTGTCTGATTGACACACTAAAGATCCGTGACAAGTGGGACCCTAGCCTTTCCAACACCAAGGTTGATCACATTGGAGCAGACCTCGTCGTTGCACGTGGCCTTGACCTTTCAGTGAGTCTCGACTTCTTGATGAACGTTGTGAAGCGTATCAAATAACTATCAAGCACAAAGCAAGATTGATCGTATTCCACAGGTCTCTTCTAATCGTCTACTCCAATATGAAAGCAAATTACTCAGGTTTAAATCACAAGTTGTGCGTGGTGTGAGTTCCATGACTTCTAAACTATAAAGCAAGAAAATAAGCAATGAAACAGAAAACAGTTGAAAGATTGGTTTTCCTAATAAGACGACAGACAAGCTTAGATCTTGATTCCCCCTAAGCTCACCAAAACATTGGCGATCACAAGACCAGCGGTTTTCAAAACAGAATCATTCAGTTCTTAGACACCACAATAACTCCTGACCCTTAGGTTTAAGACTGGCGAACGTTCACTCTATCTGATCTAACTCCCAAGATTAATTGACCGCCTGATGAACTACAGAATAGCGGTGCGATCAAATAACTGTCAAGCACAAAGCAGGGCAGATCGTATTCCACGGGCCTCTTCTACTTGCATACTCAAATATGTTGGCAATTAAATTCAAGGTTAAACACTTAGTGCGTGGTGTGAGTTCCACGACTTCTATACTGAAAAGCAAAGCGAAATGAAACGAAAATTAAATGCAGAATTAAAAGAGATTGATTGATTAACGTGGACGGACGACATGTGAGCTTACACTTCGAATTCCCCTTAGATCACCAGAGCATTGGCAGTCAACAGACCAGCAATTTTTGATTCTAGTTCATTCAGTTCTGAGACACCACCATAACTACTGACCCTTAGGTTTAAGACTGGCGAACGTTCGCTCTATCCGATCTAGCTACCACGATTAATTAGCCGCCCGGGTACGGTCACCTCTCGCAACGACTTAACTAACTGGTGTAATTGCTAACGAATTATGAGTTACTCTTTCAGTGGATTAACCCTAATTGGTTCCTACAAAAGGCACACTCCAATGATTAGGTTAATTGTTCGAATTGGTGTTTTAAAGTAAGGCGAGCATTCGCTTCTATCCTTTGCTTAACAAGAATCTAATCTAGGCAGCCAAACCAGACAAGAAACACAGAGAACAAAGAACAAATCAAACATGAAGGAGAAACTAAATGAATTTCGAATCTAATCACCGCTGATCCGTGACCGCTTTAAAGCCCTGGGTCACTTAGGGTTCATCTAATCTAAGCTCTACGAGTTTAGCTACTCATATTCGATACAGAAGAATCGAAGAGAAACAAAGAATTTATCTCAGGTAGGAAGGACAGAGAAGAACTGTAAAACCTAATTTTGACGAATCCTTGCAGCTTCAATCTGCTGGATCTTCAACTCCTAGCGCTGGTTCTCTGAGATGGATGGATCGCATCACGATCCGTTCCTGGCTCTTCGAACTCTATTCACTCGTCCTCTCTCTAATCTCTAATTTTTGGTGTGAGTGTAAGTTGTTTTTTTCCTTAGCCACCGATTTCTGTATTTAAACCTACCCGCGGACAGCCTAATTTTCACTGGTATTTTTCCCGAAAATATGGGGTAGTTTTCGGCAAAAACTTTTGTTGATAAGTTAACTTGTTCTGTCTGTTTCTGCTGTTCCGAAAAGGCTGGGAGTTCTCGGCGAAAACTTAAGGGTTGAATGACTTCTCTGGTTGATTTGGGTTTGATTCTTCGGGGTTCCAATGCCCTAGACACGTCCTTGGCTATCGTATTTGATGGCAAAGATCTGTGCTAACGTGAAAACACTAGGAAACCATTAAATAGACCCGAAACGGGCCAAGGTATCACAAAAGGCACGAGAAAGATCAGTTGAGTGAATATTCGCTATTCTAATCTAGAAATCATGTCTTAAGCAAGGAAATGTCGCTTAAATGAGGCTGATAATCACGTCAAATCGAGTGTCATCAAAATACCCCACACTTAAGCTTTTGCTTGTCCTCAAGCAAACTGAAATAAAACGCACTCAAATTCACAAATGACACGAGATTAAACTGAGATTCAATCCTAACAATTTGGTTTACACTGTTCCACGTAGACAGAGCTACACATGCCAGAACATCAACCAAACAAGCTTTCGACCTTACTAATGTCTGCACACTTCAAGTAGTAGTTTGAACAAGACTTGTTTCTTAGCAATTCAATTAATCATATTTACCCGACTTCGATAACACCAATTCTAAACGAAAAGACTTTAAGCTCTAGCCGTGATGTGGATGCGGAGGTAGGAAAAATGACGTGGCTATCGACTCGACTTCATCCGCTTCTAGATCTGTACGTTACATGTTCTAACTAGGATCGCTTTAAACAACATTTTATTTCAAGCACAACTCTTTCCTTCGATTGATTTACTGCATACTAGTGCTCGATACCAAACACTTCACTTAGGTGTTGGACCTGCCTAGCTCACAGTATTTGTGCCTATGCTAGTGCTCAACCCGAACACTTCACTTAGGTGTCGGGCTTGCCTAGCTTTATTTTCAGCACTTTAAAGAACTTAGCATTGATTTGCACAACTTAATTACTTGATTTAACAATTTAGCCATTTGATCCTAGCTAGTTATAACTTTTTACACAAGACTTCGAATTGGATTTCCGCCTAATCTCAAGCCATAATCACAGGTTATCAAATATGGAGTGAAAAACATGGGAGAACTAGCATTTATCATCTTAGAATGGTGTTATCGAGCTTTGTTATTAACAAGTCAATTGATTCAAGTTTCAACTACAAGAGTGATTTATGATCTGTTTTGACCTAGACTCATTTGATTTTAGAGCCAACACGTTGGTTACAGGTTCTAAGTGGAATAGTCTAGACGTCATTGTTCAAAATTGAAGTCAATTTAACATCACAAGTCAAGAATTGAGCAATTCCATGCTAGAGGGATTCAAAATTTCACCACAGAGTCACAGAAAATCCAGCAAGATCATGCATAATCCTAACATCCTACCCCACACTTAAACTGTTCTGTGTCCTCACAGAACTAAACTAGAGTAGAGATACGAAGAACCTAGAAGGTGATGGGTGGTGTAGTGGATGAACGCGGAGAGCCCGGAGCGGAGTGGAGTAGCTACTCAAGATCCTACAAAACACAAACAACGAAAAGATCAAAAGGATACCGGGGCAAGTGCCCCGGATCCACACAGAATAAAATTGGATCGAAACCCGAAAAGAAGAAAGAAAAGAAATGGAAAGGATAGAAACAACCTCATCACTGTTCCGCGGGTCGGGGTGGAGGTGGTGTTGGAATGCCAAGCCGCTACTCCATCTGCTGTCTCCATGCGAGCTCATCCTTGTGTCTGGCTGTCTGGTCGGTCATGAACTGCTGTAGAATGGTCCATCGCTCGGTCTGGGTCTCTTCATGTGCTACTCGGTCCTTCTGCCATTGAAGTGAACCAGCCGAGTAGTCGAGCTGCCACTGCTCAATACGCGCCAGCCGCTCAGTAATCGCAGCGGCCATCTGTGGGCCTGGTGGTGGGCGTGCAACCGGCTGTGGGAGGCGGTGAGGAAGCGATCTGCAATTCTCAAAGTCCAACGAAATGTCGATTCCCCGTGCTACGGCGAGTTTGGCACCTATGTGCTCAATCGGGATACGAGGAATATCGGGCCCCCATTTGTCACCGAGCTGGAGGTTGTCGATCAGACATGAAATGAAAGGACCGCCCAGAAGCTCAGAAGGAAGTTTCTTGGTGGTATTGCGTTTGCGGAAGAATCGTGCAAGCCACCATCCGGGATGGAGGTTTGCGTCCTCCTCTAAAGCACTGAGTATCACTAGCTCCTCCAAAGAAACATGGTGACGGCTCGTCTTGCTGCAATAACACAAAGACTGCACCCAAACATAATGCAAGAATTTCATAATAGGGTGAGCGATGTCACCTACCGTGGGGTTAACGATAGATATGATCTCAGGCTCGCAGGAGGCCCATTTCCACACTTCTGGGTGAGGATCACTCGTGATGGAGTAGGTGTCCGCGAAACCAAGGGATGTATCCTGGAGATTGGCGTGCGGATCCAGCAGGCTGCCGAACTCATGGATGGACTTCTCGTGGAGAACACCACCGAGGCGAAAGGATACGAATTTCAGACCGCTTATGGCTTCAGAGTGAGGCGCCGGAACGAACTCCGGAACTCTTGAAGGGCAACCAGAGGATAGGGTGAACCAAGAGTGGTCAAAGCTCGCAAACCAGCTTGATTAAGATGGCGGTCGATGGTGGAGTGCCAAGCCGGGTTGTGGTCCTTGAGGCTGTCTAAAGAAAGAACTGCCACCTTAGCCAGAGGAATGTCTTTTATCTTCTGATACATCGCGAGCTGGTGTGGCTCAAGGGCAGTGATGAAAGGATGTAAGGCCCCAGTAGCGGTAGCTAGAATACTAGCAATAGGGATCACGAGGGCTGGTACAGCTTGTGGGATGACGGTCACAATCGCCGGTGTCGGTGCAGGTAGTGTGGCCGGCTTGGAGGGTGGAGTCCTGGTCTGACGAGCCGAGGATCGCTGCGCTCTATCTGCACTGGTGGTCTTGAATCGCTTAGGAGCCCTGTAAAACACAACTGAGGGAAGACTAGAATCAGAAGACAAGAATCCTACCCCACATTAGGTTGACAAGTGGGGGCAAGTAAATTAACCGAGAGATTACCGAACGAAACATAGCAGCAAAGGCGCGGCCAGCACGTAGAGAGGAAAACGGCATTCAATCAATCAAGCATGAGAAATAACAAGGATCGACAATAACAGAGCACAAAATAATTCATTAGTACGACCGCACAAACATCAATTCATGAGGCCACAAAGATCAAAGGGAATTGCCAAAACCTAGCCAAATGACATCGAAACAGCAAACACGCAAATCGAGGAAAATCCAGAAAGTCAACAAAAGTCAACCATGCCGAAAACCGAAAGTCAAAAAGCCAAAAGATTTAAAATCAAGGGCTGAACAACTAACCGCGAAGACATGACTCGAGAAAACGATTGGAAATCTGGGGAATTGACGAAAACTTGAAAAAACTTGTTCGGGCGGAACCGGAGCTGTGGAGCTCCGATTCTAGGGTTGGAGCCGGAAGAATAACCAAGGAAGGGGCGACGGTCGGCGGTATCCGGTTGGCGGCGGGTTGGACGGCGGCGGCTCGGGCGAGGGTTGTGGCGGCGGCGTCTCGGGTGGGTGCTCAAAAGAGAAATAGCTCGGCGAAAATCGGCTTGGGGGGGTTATCGCGAAAATAGAAACCGAAGGGGGGTTTTATAACCGGCGGGAAAGACAAAGAATTTTTGGCGAAAAATTAGGGATATTTTCAGCAAAAATTGCTGTTAAAATCAAAACCTTTTTTTCGGCGAGAAGTCTGGATTTTTGGCGAGAAGCTTCGGTGGCGAGAAACAGGAGGATCAGGCTTGTTTTAAAACTGGGATTTTCAGCAAAAATCTGGGCAAGTTTTTGCCGAAAACTAGCTTGAAAATCAGCACGGCATTTTTTGTTTTGTTTTGTTTTTTTTAAGGATTTAAAACATAAAGACTCGAAATGAAACAACTGACTCCAGCCGTGGGTTGCCTCCCACGAAGCGCTCTTGTTTAACGTCCGTGAGCTGGATGATACCTGGATTCGTGTCATGGTTCTGTCGTAAAGTAGTGCACGTCGATGAAAGAAACAGCTAATCCTTGCAGATACCTCTTTAGCCTGTGGCCGGTGACCATGAATGGCTCTTGATCATGCAATTTAATTAAGACGCTGCCCAAGGACGTCTGCCGAACCACGGTATAAGGGCCGGACCAACGGGACTTCAGTTTACCCGGGAAGAGTTTCAATTGAGAGTTATATAAGAGGACTTCATCTCCGGGGAGAACTGCTTGTTCGTCTTCAATTGAGAGTCATGAATTCTCTTGGTGCGCTCCTTGTAAAGCTTCGTGCTCTCATATGCGTGGAGACGGTGCTCCTCAAGCTCGGCGATCTGGTCGTGACGCATATTACCTGCTTCTGCATAACTCATGTTCAACTCTTTATTAGCCCAGAATGCCTTGTGCTCAAGCTCCACTGGCAAATGGCATGCCTTGCCATAAACTAGCTGATACGGCGAGGTACCGATGGGAGTCTTGTAGGCAGTTCGATAAGCCCATAAGGCATCATTGAGCTTAGATGACCAGTCCTTGCGGGAGCGGCCAACTGTCCTATCAAGAATCCGCTTGAGCTCACGGTTTGTCACTTCCGCTTGACCATTCGCTTGAGGATGGTAGATGTGGACATACGGTGGGTGACGCCAAAGTGTTTGCACACCCGGTCGAAATGTCCATGGAAGTGGGTACCCCTATCGCTTATTATAAAGTGTGGTGAACCAAAAAGAGTGAAAAGGCGTGTAACATCCCCGCCCAACCGAACGGGTTAGAACTCAAGTCTGGGTGACTAGAGTGCCGGAAACGGTACTTAAGAGGGTCTCTTGAGGTCTGGGACGTTTGGGTATGTGCCGGGTTGAAGTTGCAAAAGAGGGGAACAGTGAACAGTACCAAAAGTGCTGATTTTGGGCCCTAAAGTGCGCAGGCGCACATTTGGAAGTGCCAGGCGCACATTTAAATTAATTCAGCAAACTTTCGGCTGAATATTCAAAATGTGCTCCTTTTGGGGGTAAATGTGCGCCGGCGCACATTTGACATGCCAGGCGCACATTTCGTGAATAAAAGGACGAAATTGCACGGAAATCCAGAACTTCCCCCTTCTTTCTCTTTCCCGAAATTCGTTTTTGACGAACCAAAAACCCCTTAACTTCAAACCTCGATTCCGGGAGTTGTAGAGCTCCGATTTGCGATCCGTTTGTTGCTACGCGTTCGTGGCGACGTGAGGAAGAGATCGCACATCGTGGTTCTGGGTGGTTCGGGGTAGGCTGCTGTCGGTGAGGAGGAGAAGAGCTACGACTTTGGAGTGGTAGAGCTTGGTCGTTCGGGTTCCGGGAGTTGTTTTAGAGCCTCGTCTTCTTGTCAGGTGAGGGTTTAGCGTACGATAGGTAGTATTGGTCAATGTGAGGAGTTGCAACCTTGACTTAGATGAATATAGGTTTGCATGGAATTGAAAGAGAGTAAAAGGGGAAACTGTTCTGCATTGGATTGTTATGTAAATTGTGATGTTTCATGATTGTGGTGTGAATGTTAATTGATACATTGATTGATAACTGTTGGCTGATGTGATGTGTTGGATTGGGGAAATGATTAACGATGATGTTAAATGGATCAGACTTAGTAATGAGTGTAGGGGGTAAGGGACGTGATTCTTGTAAACTGTATCTATACCTTGTGCTGACGGTTATGGTCGCAGGAGGGTGGTCCTGCCAATGTGGG
Source organism: Linum lewisii (assembly GCA_034768395.1). Lineage (NCBI taxonomy): Eukaryota > Viridiplantae > Streptophyta > Magnoliopsida > Malpighiales > Linaceae > Linum > Linum lewisii. The sequence continues at coordinate 27,991,845 of CM068301.1, read as the reverse complement.
GTCGCCCTTTAAATGGTGAACAGGTGGATGGCCCTGCCAATGTGGGGTCCTCCAATGAAGGATGAACAGGAGGGTAACCCTAAGACTCACGACATGGCTATCCCTGTACTTGCAGGTGGGGGTGGCCGGTGAGCTAGCCGTTTACCCTTAAACTGTGTGTGTAATGTGGAATGATTGGATGAAGTGTCATGTGATTATAAATGTGTGAATGGATTAGATGATGTTATTTGATATTGGAGTGGGATGATGCTAGGTGTTGATGTATGAATTATGCAACGTGCTTTTAGGTAGAATTGATGTTGTGTGTGAAGATGGTTGTTAATGTGTTTAAGGTGGTAGACTTATGACTTAAAATTGGCTAATAGAATTGGTAGGGGAAATTGTACGTGGAAGTGGATAATTGAATCGGTACGTGGAATTGACTTATGGAATTGGTTAGGGGAATTGGTGAATGGAATTGAGTAATGGAATTGGGTGTTCTGAATGCATGAGCTAGTTGAGCTGAGGTTGTATGACTGAATTGTATGAAAATGATGATGTGTGTGATGGTGATTGATAGTGTGTCTTGTGGTTATTGTAAAAAGGTTGGAGTCTTGGATGTGGATTGGAAAATGGTTGAGAAGAATGAGGATGTCAGAATTGGTCGAATTGTGGCTAGGAATCATGCTAGATGAAATATGTGAATTAGATAGATTATGTGGTTTAATCTAGTAACGCTTAATAGGAGAGTTAAAATGGTAAATTGCTGCTGTCATGATTGTTACTGTTATGTGGTGTTGGTTGACTTGTGTGATGGTATTGTTGACTTGTGTGAACGTATGGTTAACTAGGTGGCTAGGAATGGGAGTGAGGAGCTAAAACTGAAGTTAGAATGGAAGTAGGTCTTGCATGAACCCTTGAGAGTAAAAATGGATAACTGTCTTGTGATTACTGTTGATGAGTGTGCTGATTGGTGTGTGATGGGGGGATTGGGATGGAAGATGATGACTAATGATTTGGAACTAGAAGCGTGAGATAGGATGGGATGGGATGAGCTGAGTTTCTGTATTTGTAGCTATTGTTGTCGGTTGTGGTTTAGTGTAGAGTAGTAACATGAATTGGATACGTTGAATTGGTTGAGTGGAATTGTGCTGTGTAATTCTGTTGTGTAACTGTGTTGTGGAATTGTGTAGTGGAATTGTGTAGTGGTATTGTGTGGTGGAATTGGTGTATGGAATTGGTACATGGAATTGGCTAGAGGAATTGGGACTTGGTTTGATTGATTGGAATTGCATTGTTGATTTGTGTAATTGATTTGGATTGTGATATGTGGATTGAGGTTTGGAATTGGTTTAATGTTGAAATTGATGGTGGAACTGTTGATGGACTTGATGATGTGAATTGAGATGAAAATTGATTAATGGAATTGGTAGATGAATTTAAGGGATGAATTGATTGATTTGATTGAATGAAATGTTAGAATTTGAAGGAGCCTGCACTGCCCCCTAAAACTGCACTATGGGTGCTAAGTGCCTCTTCAAGGGAAAGAGGTGCGGTCACGTCTTCAAGGGAAAGGCGTGATTTGTTTGGTTGAGTCAAGTTAACGATTCCTTCAAGGGAAAGGTCTCGTGGTATCCTCCAAGGGAGAGGATGCGTCTTGGACCTCTCCAGGGGAGAGAGGTGCGTCAGGCCGGCAGGGGTGGTGCGGGATAAACTCCTTATGGCGCCTAATGAACTCACCTAGATAATCACTTGAGATGCATGTGTGTGTGTGGGTGTGTGTGTGACTGACCGGTGTATGTTGTGTGTAATGGATTGTGCTTGTGCGATGCTTTTGATGAGATGTGGTTGGTTTTGGATTGTATGTGAATGGATTGTGTGGTTGAGCTGAGCTGTAACTTTGATGTTGAACGCTTCATGTTTTTGATGATGTTAGGAATGCTGAACTGTTAATATGGAGAGATGCCTAATAACTCACCTAGAATGTAATGAGTCGAGTCGTGTCATGACGGTGTGATGTGTTGAGTCTGTGGAGCAGAGTTTGGGATGGATTATGCTTGCTTGATGTCGGTAAATGTGAAACTGTGAATTGTGAGTTGTGTGGTCGATGGATGACTGTGGGTGCTATTCGTGTTGGAAGATGTAATGTGGCTAAGCGTTGTATTGTGTGTCTGATGACTCCGTTGATGTTGTTGTATTGAGGATTGATGACTTGTGTACATTGCTGAGTTTTACTAATTGTATATACACCAGTGGAGGTAAGTTCTTGTGTGATCACCTAGTGGCATGTTAGAATTAAAATGAGCTGGCTGTGTCAGATTCCGTTGTGTTGTTTGTGTGCGGAGTTGGGATCGCTCCTAGGCTAGGTTCGGCGCATAGGTAGACCCAGTGGGTTCACTCAGTTTCATTAGGAAGCTGATCCCCCCCAGTTTCTCTTTTCAGGTGTTCGGTTGAGTTCGGAGGAGTTGCAGGTTGGAGTTGTGAAGTGAAGAATTAGGAAGCTATTGTGGAGTGACCTTTGTTTTAAATTTAGATTTCAGTTGACACTTTTGGGTTGGAAGATTTGTAATCGTTTTGAGATTTTGTGATCGGTTGTGATCGGATTTCGGATTTCAGTTGTATTTCGGTTTTATTAAGTGGAGGCCTCCTTCGTTTTGAACTTGTATTTAAGAGTTGTTTCTATTTCCGCTGCGTTTTACTCTTTTCTTTTTAAGCTGGTTCTTCCAGTAGCACTCAAACCGGTTCGACCACGAGTGAACTCGGGTCGGTTTGGGATGGGTGTTACAAGGCGGGTAAGGAACCGACCCACCACTCTTGAATCGTTAGTGGGTAGAGCTTCAGCTTCAGCCCACTTGGAAACAAATCACCGGCCACAAGAATGTACTTGTTTCCGTTGGAGGGTGTGAACGAACCCATAAAATCAATTCCCCAAACATCAAAGATTTCAACAGTTAAAGAAATAATTTGGGGCATCTCATTACGGTTAAAGATGTTACTTCATCATTGGCATGCATCACAACGCCGAGCAAAAGCGTCGCAGTCACTAAAGATTGAAGGCCAGTAAAAACCAGTTTCAAGTACCTTTCTTGCAGTGCGATTTCCGCCGAAGTGTCCTCCAAACTGTCCTTCGTGACACTTACGCATGATGTCAGCTGCTTTGATGTAAGAGACACATCTTCGAATCATCCCGTCAGTACTAATGTGGTATAAGAAAGGCTCATCCCAGAAGTATGACTTGGCCTCTTTAAAGAGCTTCTTGCGTGCATTATAATCCAGCTCAGGAGGTACAATGCCGTGAGAGAGATAATTAGCCAGGGTAGCATACCAGGGCTCTTCTGAGTCGGTCGCGTTACTTAGCTCTTGAGCGTGAGGGATTGCCCAGAGTTCAATGGCTATGCTGTTGACCTGTTCATAAGTTTCAACACGCAACAGCTCGTCAGGTAAAGAATCATTGATTGGGGTTGTAAGAGACTTACCTGTCTGTGATTTCCTCGAGTCGGGAAAGATGATCGGCTGCTAGTTCTCTGCTCCCTTCTTGTCTTTAATCTCTATATCGAACTCTTGGAGAAGAAGGATCCATCGAATGAGACGTGGCTTCGAGTCCTGCTTGGCTAACAGGTGGCGCAGAGTAGCATGATCTGTATAGACGATGGTATGTGAAAGAACAGGTACTGTTTGAACTTGTCAAAGGAGAAAACGATGGCTAGGAGTTCTTTCTCTGTAGTAGTGTAGTTCCTTTGAGCATCATTCAGCGTCTTGCTAACAAAATAGATATGATGAAATCTCTTCTCCTTTCTCTGACCAAGAACCGCGCCAACAGCAAAGTCGCTCACATCGCACATGATCTCGAATGGGAGATTCCAATCTGGTGCTGTAAGGATCGGTGCGGTGGTGAGCTGAGTCTTTAAAGTCTCAAAGGCTGCAAGACAAGCATTATCAAAAATGAAAGGAACATCTTTTTCAAGAAGCTTCATCATTGGAAGAGTGATCTTGGAGAAGTCTTTGATGAATCTCCGGTAGAATCCAGCGTGACCGAGGAAGCTTCGAACTGTCTTAACTGAGGTTGGCGGCGACAAGCTGGCGATGGTTTCAAGCTTGGCGCGATCAACTTCTATACCGAGCTTGGAGATCTTATGTCCAAGAACAATGCCTTCAGTAACCATGAAGTGACACTTCTCCCAACTAAGAGCTAGGTTGGTTTCCTCACAACGAGCTAGCACCTTGTCCAGATTGGCCAGGCACTTGGAAAATGAGTCTCCATAAACGGATAAGTCGTCCATGAATACCTCCACCACATTCTCTACCAGATCTCCAAATATAGCCAGCATGCATCTCTGAAAAGTGGCAGGAGGATTACATAAACCAAAAGGAATGCGACGATAAGCAAACGTACCAAACGGGCAGGTGAAGGTCATCTTCTCTTGATCATCAAGCTCGATGGGGATCTGGAAGTAACCGGACATCCCATCTAGGAAGCAGTAGTAGTCATGACCAGCCAATCGTTCTAGCATCTGGTCAATGAATGGCAATGGGAAGTGATCCTTCTTGGTAGCATCATTGAGTCGTCGATAATCGATTCAGACTCGCCATCCGGTAACCGTGCACGTTGGAATGAGTTCACCCTTCGGATTAGGGATGACTGTGATTCCGTCTTTCTTTGGGATGACTTGAGTCGGACTGACCCAAGGACTATCAGCAATAGGATAGATGATACCGACATCTAAGAGCTTAAGGACTTCTTTCTTCACAACTTCCTGCATCAGAGGGTTTAGTCGGCGTTGCGGTTGTCTGATCGGCTTGAACTCTTCATCTGCAACTATCAAATGCTTGCAGAAGGTTTCAGAGATGCCTCTGATGTCGGCCAACTGCCAGGCAATGGCTCGGACATGCTTCTTGAGTAGCCTGATCAGTTGCTCTTTCTGCTCGAGAGATAGATTCGAATTGATGATGACTGGCAGCTGGCATTCCTTCCCAGGAATGCATACTCTAGATGGTCAGGTAGCTCCTTTAGGGTTAGCTCTGGTGGATCCTCATATGAAGTAGTGATCCGACTCGATGCTCGCTTGATGTGTGTAGGCGCATTGATGGGTGTGAATGTCGCCTTCTGCTCGTCTAACTCTTCTTGCCATAGGCGCTGCTCTGGATCTTTTAATGCACTGTCAATCCCTGAAATCAAACACAACTCTAGCGGATCACTAGATAAGGCATTAGTAACGAAGTTGGCCGAAGCCAATTCTAGGGGATCAACAGTATAACAGTTATCATCTTGTGCAACAGAGTATCGCATATATCTTTAATGCGGAATGTAACACTTTCCTGTCCTACACTTAAAGTCAACAGGCCCTGTTTGCAGTTAATGTTTGCACCAGCAGTTGTTAAGAAGGGTCGACCTAGGATAAGCATTATGTTTAACTCACGGGTGTCTAGAACAACAAAATCTACAATTATGGTAAAAGGGCCACAACAAACAGCTACGTCTTCTATCACACCCCTAGGTAGTTTGATAGACCTATCGGCTAACACGAGATGCAAAGTAAGCGGTTTTAATTTCCCTAGGTTCATCTTTTCATACAGATAAACAGGCATAACATTAATAGAAGCACCAGAATCAGCCAGAATACGATCAATTTTAATGCCATTAATAATGCACGGTAATGTAAAAGGACCGAGATCAAACACTTAGCTAGGGGTGGTGGCGGTTGTCTTATGGGAGATGGCGCACCGAAGAGAGAAGTGCATTCATTAGTGAGCGTGACAGAGTATGCCTCTCCGTTCTTCACTTTCTTCATGAGATCCTTAAAGAACTTCCCAAGAGATGGTATGATCTCAACAGCTTCTGTTACTGGTATCTTGATCTCTGCAGTTTTAAGAACATTGTACCACTTCTTATACTGAGTTTCGTGATCCTTAGCCTTGCTCATTGCAGCTTTTGGGAAGGGAATCCGAGGTATATATGGTGCCAAGATGGGTTCAGGAGCTGTCTTGGGAGGTGGAGCCGGTGCTTCTTCTTCCTCTTCTGTGATATCTTCAATCTCTGGCATATCCATGGCAGCACTGGCATCTGGTATCACATCAGGTTTCGGAGCCTTTGGGTCGGTTGTTTGCTTGCCGCTCCTGGTGGTGATAGCTTGAGCATGTTCACTCTTTGCACCGAAGTCTGCTTGAAATGCCGTTTGATTAAGGAAAGGATTGCTAGTGAAGAGTCTTGTCATATTACTTATTGCATCTTCTATCCTTTGGCTTTGAGCCCTCTATCCTTGATTGAGTGTGGCTTGAGCTTTCAACTGAATGTCGTGGTCGTCGAGTCTGCTCATGATCTGATCGAACTTCTTCTCATAATCTATGTCTCTATTGTAATACGGCTTTGCTTGAAACTGTTGCTGTCCGCCAATGAATCCAGGGGGTCTCTGATAAGGATCTACTAACCGGTTGCTCTGGCCCTGTGGTACGTAGTTTCTGTAGCCGGCGTAGCCTTTCTGATTGTTGGCGAAGCCTTGCCCAACAAAGTTCACCTCTTCTGCAGACCAGACTTCTGTTTTACCGAAGCTGAGGTAGCTTCCACCGTTATGAGCACAGGTTCCACACCATCCACAGTCAGCCAAAAAGATGGTAGCTGACGGGGGATCGAGAGGGATACCAGCTGCCTGTAGGTGTTTCTCAACTTCTGCCTTGATCTGTTATGCAATGCTCAACTGACTCTTGGTTCCTTCTCTTTGTCTCTCCCAGTTTCTAAATTTTAAAGCACAGCTAGCAAAATGCAGAAGAGCAACTTGAGGAGTAAGGGCGGTGCAATCTCCGCCAGCTAGGGAGTTGACCCACTTCGTAGATTCTTCGCGCATACCACGAGCAAAGAATTCAGCCAGCTGTCTTTGTTCATACCCATGGTGAGGACAGTTGAAGAGAAGGGATTGGAATTCATTCCAAGTGTCGTACAGGCTTGCATCTTCTCTCTGAGTGAACCTGGAGATGCGGTCTTTGTAAGCAGTTGTTCTTGCTGGAGGGAAGTACTCCTCAACAAAATCTTGAGCTAATGTCTCCCAATTAGTGTAATGACCTGGTGGTTTGCTCCCAAGCCACTGCTTAGCTGCACCTCTGATAGAGAACGTAAAGGCTCGGAGACATAAAGCGTTCTTGTTGAGGTTCCCAGACTTAAAAGTTTCACAGACAGCCAAAAAGTCAGCTATATGTGTGCAGGGATTAACATCTGACTTTCCTTCGAATTGTATGTCCCTAGAGATTATTCCCAGGAAGGGGATCTTGATCTCATAGTCAGGATCGTTGTCGTCATGAGGTACGACAATAGGAGACCGAACGTTAGATGCGTTCGGTTTACTGTAGTCCACAAGACTCTTTGGAGCAGCCATTGCGGTAAGAGAAGATGGAACGGAAGTGATTCGATTCTGTACCTGCTAAGATCTGTAAGGGACATAAAACAAGCACAACCGGTGTAAAATTGAAGTGTGATGGAAATGAAAGATGGAAAGATAGAAGAATAAAAATGCCAACTCTTCTTTCAACGAAATAGAAGAATTCCCCGACAACGGTGCCAATTTGATGAACTGCAGAATAGCGGTGCGATCAAATAACTGTCAAGCACAAAGTAGGACAGATCGTATTCCACGGGCCTTTTCTACTTGCTTACTCAAATATGTTGGCAATTAAATTCAAGGTTAAACACTTAGTGCGTGGTGTGAGTTCCACGACTTCTATACTGAAAAGCAAAGCGAAATGAAATGAAAATTAAATGCAGAATTAAAAGAGATTGATTGATTAACGTGGACAGACGACAGGTGAGCTTAGACTTCGAATTCCCCTTAGATCACCAGAGCATTGGCAGTCAACAGACCAGCAATTTTTTATTCTAGTTCATTCAGTTCTCAGACACCACCATAACTCCTGACCCTTAGGTTTAAGACTGACAAACGTTCGCTCTATCCGATCTAGCTACCACGATTAATTAGCGCCCGGGTATGGTCGCCTCTCGCAATGACTTAACTAACTGGTGTAATTACTAACGTATTATGATTTACTCTTGCAGTGGATTAACCCTAATTGGTTCCTACGAAAGGCACACTCCAATGATTAGGTTAATTGTTCGATTTGGTGTTTTAAGGTAAGGCGAGCATTCGCTTCTATCCTTAGCTTAACAAGAATCTAATCTAGGTGGCCAAACCAGACAAGAAACACAAAGAACAAAGAACAAATCAAACATGAAGGAGAAACTGAATGAATTTTGAATCTAATCATCGCCGATCCGTGACCGCTTTAAAGCCCTGGGTCACTTAGGGTTCAACTAATCTAAGCTCTACGAGCTTAGCTACTCATGTTCAATACAGAAGAATCGAAGAGAAACAAAGAATGCATCTCAGGCAGGAAGGACAGAGAAGAACTGTAAAACCTAATTTTGACGAATCCTTGCAGTTTCAATCTGCTGGATCTTCAACTCCTAGCGCTGGTTCTCAGAGATGGATGGATGGCGTCACGATCCGTTCCTGGCTCTTCAAACTCTATTCACTCGTCCTCTCTCTAATCTCTAATTTTTGGTGTGAGTGCAAGTTGTTTTTTTCCTTAGCCGCCGATTTCTGTATTTAAACCTACCCGCGGACAGCCTGATTTTGACAGGTATTTTCGCCGAAAATATGGGGGAGTTTTCGGCGAAAACTTCTGTTGATAAGTTAACTTGTTCCGTCTGTTTCTGCTGTTCTAAAAAGGCTGGGAGTTCTCAGCAAAACCATAAGGGTTTTCACCGAAAACTTCTTCTTGTGAGGGACTGCCATTTTGTTCTTGAGTTTTCGGTGAAAACTCAAGGAGATTTTCGCCGAAAACATGTGTGTAAAGTGGAGCAGTATTTCTCTTGACTTGAATGACTTCTTTAGTTGATTCGGGTTCGATTCTTCGGGGTTCCAATGCCCTAGACACGTCCTTGGCTACCGTATTTGATGGCAAAGATCTGTGCTAACGTGAAAACACTGGGAAACCATTAAATACACCCGAAACGGGCCAATGTATCACAAAAGGCACGGGAAAGATCAGTTGAGTGAAAATTCGCTATTCTATTCTAGAAATCGTTTTTTAAGCAAGGAAATGTCACTTAAATGAGGCTGATAATCACGTAAAATCAAGTGTCATCCCCGCCCGTGCATTCGCTTCTGCAATGGAAAACTAATTGGCGTGATTACTAATGATTAATGAGTGACTCTTTAAGTGGATTAATGATAACACGTGTTTACAAGGTCGTATTCTCGAGGTCCTCTCATAAGCTTGTACTCACAAAGTTCATGAACGGTCTAAACAATTGAAATTAAGTTTTGGTTTTGAAAAAGAACAAGTCAAAAGCATAAACAATGAAAAACTAACAAGGTTTAAGCAAGAAAAGAAGTGGAACAAATCAAAGATAAAGGGGTTCTTTGGTAGGTAGTTTCATCATGCTCAAGATGAATAATTGAACGAATAAGCTAATCAAGATCAAGTTTGCACTCGGATGACCATGCATTTCACTTATTTGGACTCGATGCACTCTCGTAGCACCTAATCCCTATCCCAATACCACTCAATTTAGGCTCTCGCTCTCAAACTAAGTGGAAAATAGGATGCATTAAAGGTGTTTGATGAAATGCCAAGCTACAAAACCCTCTCCTATGACTCTATGACCACTAGGCTAGGACACCACACTCTCATGTCAATGTTCTAACACTAAGAGAATCATCCAAAGACTAATCAAAGTTCAATTGAGTGAAAATCCTAATGCACACCAAGTGTTCGATAAAATGCCAAGTGAGAAATCATGCAACTATGGTTGAATTGAGATGATCTAATCTCTTAGAACACACTCTCTTCAATCCCTAGACCTACAATCTATGCAATCCAAGCACTCTCATGCATCAAATTACAATGAATGGACCAAATTAAAGCAAACATGGCATAAAATGGCATTAAGAACAAGTCTAGGAATATCTCATACAACCAAGATCAATCATGGCAAGTTCTATACAATCATCCCTCTATCATAGCACAACTATTTTACCATCCAAGAGGAACCTAGAAAATCAGCCACACATGGCAAGGGAGTAAGAAAGAAGAGGAAGAATGGTCACCAAGAACACCATGGATGATTCCTTGAGATGATCTTCACTTCTCCACTTGTAGGCATTCTCCCAAGATTTGTTGGCTTCATCCTAGCTCCAATGGCTTCAAATTGCTCCAAAAAGTGCTCTAGGGTTTGAGGGTTCGTGGAAATGTATTTGGGGTTCAAGAGATATGATCTCCTTCCCCAAAAGAGTGAAAAACGTGGGGTATAAATAGTGCAGGGGAAGTGCACGGCGTGCACCCCTGCACGGCGTGCAGGGTGCACGGCGTGCAAGGCTGCACGGCGTGCACCTTGGAGCTGAATCAAATTTTGGCAGCCTCCTGGACGCCCGTGCACCAACCGTGCACGGTGCACGGCGTGCATCATGCACGGCGTGCAGTGGTGCACGGCGTGCACCCTTGAACTCTGCAGAAGGCTCGATTTTGCAACGCTCATATCTCCTCCGTCCTAGCTCTGATTGACCTCCGTTTGATCCTGCGTGCTCCTTGTCACCAGTACTACAATGCCATGACCTGAAAATAAAAATAAAACACCTGCAATAGACATGGAATTGGCCTCAAAGTGGCAACCGGGCAACAGAATAGCACTTAGCACAAAACTCCGATAAAAACACATTAAGCACGGCATTTCAGAATCAAACACGGGCATTTCAAAGGTCATTCATAAGCTTAAAATGCACTAAATAAAGTCACATCAAATTCCCCTACGACTAAGCTTTGCTTGTCCTCAAGCAAATGAATTATAAAACATCCAAGTTCACAAATGACAAGTTCGGTCCATTGAGATTCAAGCAATCACAATTTAGCTTAAATGTTCACGAACAAACTAAACCTACACACGCAAGAACATCAACCAAACAAGTCTAAACCTCACTAATTTCTGCACACTTCAAGTAGTGGTTGATTGGGACACAGCAAAACCGACCACGACAACACCAACTCTAATCAAAAGGACTTGAAATCGGAACAAGGATCGTGAGTCGTGAATGTGGCTATCGACTCGACTTCATCCGCTTCTAGATCCGCACTTTACAACTCTGGCTAGGATCAAGGGCTACATTCGAGAACTCTTTTTCTTTCTTTTCTTTTCTTTCTCCTTTTTTTCTTACTGCATACTAGTGCTCGATTCAACACTTCACTTAGGTGTTGAACCTGCCTAGCTCACAGCCTTTGCCCTTTTTGCTTAGTGCTCAACCCGACACTTCACTAGGTGCCGAGCTTGCCTAGCTTTTCTTTTGGAACATTTTTTTTCACAATTTAGCCACTTGATCCTTAGCCCCTAACAACTTCCACACGAGATTTCGAATTGGATTCGTCTAGTCTCAAGCCACAATCATGAAAGATCAAAAGGAGAATGAAAAACATGGAAGAAGGGAAGAAATTCTGGTTGCCTTCATCATCCTAGACCGGTGTTATCGAGTGGTATAAAAACGCGTATCCAACCAATCAACCAACATACAAGAGTGATAAGATCTCAGTTCTGGCCCAGACTCATTTGATATTAGTGCTAACATGCTGGTTAAAGGTTCTAAGTGAACAATCTAAACATCATTGTGAAGACTTGAAGTCAATTAAACACTAAACGTCAAGAACGAACGATTCTACAATAGAGGAATTCGACATTCAATTAAGATCATGCAACATATCAGATCATAGCTTTAGACTTCTACCGATAAATAATCACACCAAACTCAAACTCCCCTACGACTAACATGAGCATTGTCCTCAATGATCAAGAGAGAGAGGGTAAGGTGGAACGAAGTTACCGCCTTGGTAGAGAGGAGCAAAGGACGTGATAGAGGTGAAAAAGTTCCATGATGATCCTTGGTGAAGGGTGATCCGCCTCATTGCTTGCCAAAATCCAATTCAAAGAACTGAAACAACACAAAAACAAGAAAACGAAACAGTGAAGATAACATGGGTTGCCTCCCAAGAAGCGCTTCTTTAACGTCTCTAGCTAGACGAAAGCACAAGGATAAGCTAAGTAAAAACCATCCCAACTCATTACCTCCTTGAAGTCAATATCATTACCTTCGCATGGCACACGGAACTTAAATTGAACCTACCAACTTCGGGAGGAATGAGCATGGGTTTCCCGGATGGTGAAGTGGAAGCAATGGAGAAGGGGCCAAACCACTTGGAGTTGAGCCTTTCATCGGGTGGCTTCTTAGACTTGTTTGTCTCCCCCTTTGGTGCAGCTTCCTTCCCCTTCTGGGTGCTTCATTACACCTTTTTCTTACTTGGTGGGTCTTCGGGAGCACGAACGGGGAAAACCCTTACTTCATCCGTTTTTTTCCTGCACATCACTAATAGCAAAAACTCCCAAGACTTTGTCGGACAAGGTTAGTGTATTAGTACCCGAAGAAGCTCATGGGATTTTGGGGGTCAGGTGACTAGAAGGGAAAAGGTAAACCCATACCTTTGAGGGGTAAAGATCATGCATTCTTGTCCCCCAAAGGGTAATTTAAACCCCTAGACATAATAAAAAGACGAGAGGTTGCAAAAAGGTCCCCCAAAAAAAAAAGGCACATGGCAAAAACCCATAGCATCTAAAAAAAAAATCAAAGGAATTCGAAAGCCCAAACCCCCTTAACCAACACATCCCAAACCCCAGGGGGGGTTTTCAGGATTCCCCGCTAATTGACATTAATGGGGTTTTGGTTTTGGCCCCTAGGCCTAGTTCTTGAACATGTTACGGCATAACATTGATACTAGCCCCAAGCGGCAACCCCTCTCTTATGATGTCACCAATAGTCAAGGAATAGTAAAGCTCCCTGGACCTTTTTTCTCCGGGGTTGTTAGAGAGAAGGCGGAGCTTGCTGTTAAGCTTTGCCGAGGTGATTCGTTAGTTGGTTTTTGGGGTGAATCTCCCTCATGAATTTTCGTTTGAGGCTCTGGTGATTCTTCCCCAAAAAGGGGTTTGGGAAATTTGCACTTTAAAAAACTCAAAAAACCCTTAAAATCTTTTTCCGGAATCCCTTCAAGGAGAAGGAAAAAGGGGTTTGGTTGTACGGGGCACAACCGGTGGGGAAAGGAGGACCGGGTGGCGTCGTGTAGCCTTTTTAGAACCAACGTATTGGTCTCTTAGAAGCTTCTTTTTTTGGGTCTTTATTTTTAAAATCAAATTTTCCGGCATATCGGGGAAACCCCGTCTTAAAATTAACCAATATATTTTGAGTACTTACCACTTGGGGAGGGCCCCTTGTACTTGCTTCCCTCCTAAAGTTCCATCTAAGTCCCCGGGGCTTGGGGTTGACCTCGGTGTGGAGGTAGGCTCCCTTTGGTCTTCCGGAGTGCCTTAGAAATTTGGCCCAATTGAGTTTCAAATTGGTAATTGGCTTGTTGATTCTTGATGAGTTGAAGCATTGCCGCTTTGGGGTTTTTGGGGATTGAAGATCACCTCCTTTGTTTGGGGGGGTTTGTTGAAAACGGGTGGTCCATACCCTTATTTGGGTTTTACATCCCCGGTGGTTAAACCTTGCTCACCACCTTGGTTACCTGATTTGGTTAGCACCTTGGTTCCATTGGTTTCCTCCTTGGGGCCTTCTTTGATTTCCATTGATTCCTGTGGGCCTTGATTGTACCCCTTGTATCCTTGGAATCCACCTTTTTAGGTTGTTGTAATTCCACCTTGGGGTTCCAAGGAGGTTGTAGTTACCACCTTGATAGCTCCCTTTAGACTGAAATTTATGGAAACCCTTGACCTTGTGGAAACTCACCTCTTCTGGTCGCCTTTGGCCAAACTCAGGAGTGGCGGAGGAAAGCATAACATCGTGCCTTGCCCCACAAATTCACAAAATTAAGAACCACTTGGGGTTACCCCTATGAAAATGATTGAATTGGAGGGATGCTTAGGCAGTTGGTTATTATTGTGAAGCCATGCGTGTTCTTAGACTAAGGAGAGCGTCTTGGATCATTTCATTCGGTGGCCCCGGTAACTTTGGCTTCTTCCAAGCTAGACGATCCTTTGGTGATCAACACTTTTTTGCTTGAGTCAGTGTGTGTCGCTTCCATACTAGTTAGGAGGTTGTTGTCGAGACCAACTCCTTGTCTTGTTGGCCAAACTCCGCGAAGAGTTCTAGAAACATCTTCGGGAGGGGAGCAACCTTAAGTCACCCCGGCGGCTTGGTTGATCATCCTTGTATTCTCAAATCAAGGGACCTAGCAAAGATGTCCGCCAAGCTCCATTCGGCGAAGTTGTGATGAGGACAAGACCCAAGAAGGGCTTGGAACCTATTCCAAGTCTATGGAAGAGCTCTCCTTGTGTTGTGTGAAGTGGTTGTTATGGGCTCGGATTGCATCCGTCAAAATAGGGAGGAAAGAATTTTTCAAGGAAAGCTTCGGCTAGGCCCTCCCATGTAGTGAATGTTTATAGGTTGGTTCTCCAACCAAGACTTGGCTCGGGCCTTTGAGTGAGAAGGGAAGAGTCGGAGTCGTATGCAATCCGGATGAACTTGATCATTCTTAACCGTGTCACATATCTCAAGAAGTCCTTGAGATGCCTAGATGGACATTCACCATCAATGCCAATTTAACACCACTCCCTTTTGAACCATTTGGATCATATTAGGGTTGAGCTCAAAGTTCCTAGCATTGACGGGTCTTCGAACAATGCTAAAAGGGGTGCCCCTTCAAGAGTAGGCGAGCATAATCCGCCAAAGGTTTCGTCTTGACCCTTTGTGAGCGATCATCATCATTAGTGTGGTGGAATGAACCGATTGGTCATCGTCATCCCATGTTGAGACATAGTGTGGTGTGAGATGTGGGTCAACTTCTTTTCTTCAACTATAGGAGGTGGGGAAGTGGTAGGGACTTGAGCACTTGTTCTAGTCCTTTGGATTCGTGCTTGAAGACGAGCTGAACGCCTCATGCACTAACCCAAAATCTCCTACAAAAAAAGCACACAAACACACCCGAGTAATACGACATGTGGAATAACAAAACCAAACAACAAGTAAAAGGAAGCAAAAAATAAATTGGAAGGAAGTGAATAGATCGGTTCACTACTAAGTGCTTTCAAAGGAATGAGAGAATCCCGGCAACGGCGCCAAAAACTTGATAACACGTGTTTACCAAGGTCGTATTCCTCGAGGTCCTCTCATAAGCTTGTACTCACAAAGTTCATGAACGGTCTAAACAATTGAAATTAAGTTTTGGTTTTGAAAAAGAACAAGTCAAAAGCATAAACAATAAAAAAACTAACAAGGTTTAAGCAGAAAAGAAGTGGAACAAATCAAAGATAAAGGGTTCTCTTGGTAGGTAGTTTCATCATGCTCAAGATGAATAATTGAACGAATAAGCTAATCAAGATCAAGTTTGCACTCGGATGACCATGCATTTCACTTTTTTGGACTCGATGCACTCTCGTAGCACCTAATCCCTATCCAATACCACTCAATTTAGGCTCTCGCTCTCAAACTAAGTGAAAATAGGATGCATTAAAGGTGTTTGATGAAATGCCAAGCTACAAAACCCTCTCCTATGACTCTATGACCACTAGGCTAGACACCACACTCTCATGTCAATGTTCTAACACTAAGAGAATCATCCAAAGACTAATCAAAGTTCAATTGAGTGAAAATCCTAATGCACACCAAGTGTTCGATAAAATGCACAAAGTGAGAAATCATGCAACTATGGTTGAATTGAGATGATCTAATCTCTTAGAACACACTCTCTTCAATCCCTAGACCTACAATCTATGCAATCCAAGCACTCTCATGCATCAAATTACAATGAATGGACCAAATTAAGCAAACATGGCATAAAATGGCATTAAGAACAAGTCTAGGAATCATCCTCATACAACCAAGATCAATCATGGCAAGTTTATACAATCATCCCTCTATCATAGCACAACTATTCTCCCCATCCAAGAGGAACCCTAGAAAATCAGCCACACATGGCCAAGGGAGTAAAGAAAGAGAAGGAAGAATGGTCACCAAGAACACCATGGATGATTCCTTGAGATGATCTTCACTTCTCCACTTGTAGGCACTTCTCCCAAGATTTGTTGGCTTCAATCCTAGCTCCAATGGCTTCAAATTGCTCCAAAAACGTGCTCTAGGGTTTGAGGGTTCGTGGAAATGTATTTGGGGTTCAAGAGATATGATCTCCTTCCCAAAAGAGTGAAAAACGTGGGTATAATAGTGCAGGGGAAAGTGCACGGCGTGCACCCTGCACGGCGTGCAGGGGTGCACGGCGTGCAAGGCTGCACGGCGTGCACCTTGGAGCTGAATCAAATTTGGCAGCCTCCTGGACAGCCCGTGCACCAACCGTGCACGGTGCACGGCGTGCATCATGCACGGCGTGCAGTGGTGCACGGCGTGCACCCTTGAACTCTGCAGAAGGCTCGATTTTGCAACGCTCATATCTCCTCCGTCCTAGCTCTGATTGACCTCCCGTTTGATCCTGCGTGCTCCTTGTCACCAGTACTACAATGCCATGACCTGAAAATACAAATAAAACACCTGCAATAGACATGGAATTGGCCTCAAAGTGGCAACCGGGCAACAGAATAGCACTTAGCACAAAACTCCGATAAAAACACATTAAGCACGGGCATTTCAGAATCAAACACGGGCATTTCAAAGGTCATTCATAAGCTTAAAATGCACTAAAAAAAGTCACATCAATTAACCCTAACTGGTTCCTACAAAGAGAAATTGTTCCAATGAATAGGTTAGCTGTTGAATTGGTGTTTTGAAGTAAAGCGAACGTTCGCTACTATCCTCAGCTTAACTAGAATCCTAACTAGGTGGCCAAACCAGAAAGATAAACATAAAGCAATGAAGAACAAACCAACCATGCAAGAGAAACTGATTGAAACTGGATTTAATTACCGCCGATCCGTGACTGCTTTAAAGCCCGGGTCACTTAGGGTTTATCTAATCTAAGCTCTATGAATTTAGCTACTCATATTCGAAATAGAAGAATTGAGAACAAACAAAGAATGCCTCTTCAACCAGGAAGAACAGAGAAGAACTGCAAAACCTAATTTCAGATGAGTCTGCGAAGCTTCAATCTCTTGAATCTTTAACTCTTAGCACCCAGCTCTCCGAGAGTGAAGGATGGCGTCACGATTTCTTCCTCGCTCCTCAAGCTCTCTAAACTCTCTCCCGAACTGTTCTAAGTCTGGAAATTAATCCAAGCTAAAGTGTGTTTTGAATGTGGCCGCCGATCCTGTTTTGTAGGATTTCGAAGCCTAGTCGAAAAGAGAATTAATTTTCGGCAAAAACTTTGAAGTTTTCACCGAAGACTTTAGGTGAAATCCCAGCTGAGTCTTCTGTCTCGACTGACCATCTTGTGCCTTAGTTTTTGACCTAGGACTTTGGAGTTTTTGGCGAGGACTGATTTCTCCCAGTTGGCAGTAAAACTGTCTGCATACTTTTCGGCGAAGACTTTTGAGTTTTCACCGAAAACTCTGGTTAATGATTGGGCAGTGCTTCCTTCTGACTTGGTTGACTTCTGGATCGATTCCGAGCCACTCCTTAAGGTTCCTTTGCTTCTCGAGCTCGTCCGTGGCTATGTATTTGACGGCAAAAACCTGTGCATTCTCAAAAGCACTAGAAAACCATCAAATAGACCCATAACGGGCCAAAGTAACCAAAACGGCATGAATTGGAGCATTTAGGTGAAAACATGCTAAATTACCCTAAAACCCGAGATTCAAGTAAGGAAATGTAGCTTAAATGAGGCTGATAAACACGTAAAATCGAGTGTCATCAAATACCCCACACTTAAGCCTTTGCTTGTCCTCAAGCAACCTGAACTAGAACGCACTCAGATTCACAAATGACAGGATCGATTAAGTTAAGGTTCAAACAATCACAATGAATTATTAAACTGTACTTCTAGAACAAGTGACCTAACATGCTTACACGTCAGCCAAACAACCTGGTCTCACTAATTATCTGCACACAACAAGTAGTAACCACAAATCATGCACGAATCTGACCTAACCGACCAGACTTCTCACACAGATAATATTTGGTAGATGGGAACTCTCACACTCTGTGTTTAGGGACGTGTTTATGCTCTCAATCACTTTCCGACCAAAATATGTCATATGTTTGCAATTCGACAACAATCTCCACCACTTTGACACACGAGTAACTAGTCAAAAGGACTTTTGCAAGGGACTGTAACGATTCCTACACTACACGGGTTTATAATGAGATGGATGAAGGGATGAATGATGGAATTGGCTTTGGTGCGGTGCAGCTTTCGACTAACTTCCCTCAAATTTAGCCTATGGCTTCCTACCGTCTAACCAGGCACGGGTGGAATAGTGTACGCTCATCCTATGATACCCTCAAGCAACCTAGCATTTTATTTTGCAAATTCTCTCTTTTTCGAATTTTTCTTCACATTTTCTTTTGGCTTCGTTCTTCCATATGTAGGGAGAAGAACGTTATTGAACTATACTATAAACTTTGAAACTTAGAACTTTTTTTTATTTTTTTTTCAAATTTTCTTCTTTTTCTTTCTCTTTTTTTTCTTTGTGCCAATTTTCTTTAGTTGCTAGAGGGGTTTACACGTCTCGACATAATAGCTAAGACCACATGTTTAATGACTATAGGCAAGTTACCACAAACCGACTTCCGGTAGGCTAATCTAGAACTACAACCACAAGGGATCAACCGTGATGAAAAATGGGGATTAGCTGTAATGTATAACGAACCGAAAGAAAGGCCAAGCTGAAGGGTTTACACCTAATGGATTTAACGTTTGGTTGGCTATCTGGCTCAAGTAGCTTCAACTAGGTGGCCTTTATCATCCTAGAACTCATGTCATCGTGTGGTCTCGAATTGGTCTAATGCAAATTCTAACTCATTCAAAGTATGAGAAAGACACTCAAAAAGAATTGAAATTGCAATTTAATGTGCAATGGATCAAAAGATCACAATTGGTTTGCTAGTCGGATTTAGTCATTATCATGCAATCAGAGTGAAAAACTACAAGAGTGATAAAGCTTTCTGTTCTAACCAGGAGATCTAGCATCGATGCAAGCAAGTTGGTTGTAGGTTCTAGGTTAAGCAGTCTAAGCATCATTATGAAAAAATTGAAAATGAACTTAACATCACAAGTCAAGAATCGAGCAATTCTAAGCTAGAGGAATCAGAATGAACCACTGAATCACAGGAATCAAGCAAGATCATGCATAATCCTAGCATCCTTCCCCACACTTAGACGATTCTGTGTCCTCACAAGACTAAATCAGGATAGAGAGATACGGAGAACCTGGAACGGGATGGTCGATGTAGGGGAGGAACACGGAGGGTCCGGAGCGGAGCGGAGTAACTACTCAAGTTTCTATGACAACAAAAACAAGAAAAGATCAAAAGGATACTGGGACAAGTGTCCCAGATCCACATAGAAAAATATGGATCGAGATCCGAAAAGAAGAATAGAAAGAAACAAAAAGGGAACGATATGACCTGATGATGAGAACCGTCATTGTGATGAGCTGGTTCTATCAAATAACTATCAAGCTCAAGAGCTAGGATAGATCGTATTCCACGGGCCTTCAATTGATTGGCTACTTCAGAACTAACAAATTACTCAAGGAAAACACGTTGTGCGTGGTGTGAGTTCCACGACTTCTAATTCTAAGGAATGCAGGAAAATTAAAACAAATTAAGCTAAAGCAGATTGAGAATTAGGGTTTGGAAACAAGAATGGCAGACAAACTTAGACTTTGAATCCCCCTTCGTTCCCCAGAGCATTGGCAATCAACAGATTAGCGGATTTCGATTCTTATTCAATCAATTACTAAAACACCACCATAACCCCTTACCCTTAGGTTTAAGACCGGCGAACGTTCGCTCTATCCGTTCTAACTACCAAGATTAACTAGCCGCCCGGGTACGGTCGCCTCTCGCAACGACTTAGCTAACTGGCGTAATTACTAGTGATTAATGAGTTACTCTTGCACTGGATTAACCCTAACCGGTTCCTACGAAAGGCACACTCCAATTATAAGGTTAATTGTTCAATTCGATGTTCTAAAGTAAGGCGAGCATTCGCTTCTATCCTTAGCTTAACAAGAATCTAATCTAGGTGATCAATCCAGACAAGAAACATGAACAATGAAGAACGAATCAAACATTAAAAAGAACTGATTGAATTTCGAATCTAATCACCGCCGATCCGTGACCGCTTTAAAGCCCTGGGTCACTTAGGGTTCATCTAGTCTAAGCTCTGACGAGTTTAGCTACTCATGATCATTACAAAAGAAACAAAGACAAAGAAAGAGTTCATCATTCAAAGGAAGAACAGAAAAGGATCTGAAAAACCTAATTCGGACGACTCTGACAGACTCCGATCTTCAGTAAGTTACACTCCTAGCTCCGGTTCTCCGAGATGGAAGGGATGGCGTCACGATCTCTATCCGGCTCTTCGAACTCCAACTCTTCGCTCCAGAACTTCAGAGAAATCTGATCTCGAAAAGTTGTGTTTTTCGAATTATGAATTGTATCCTCTATATTGGCTGCCGGGTTAAGTATATAGTTGGGCCGGGCTTGAGATGGTATTTTTCGCTGAAACCATAGGGGTAGTTTCGGCGAAAACTCTTGTGTGAATGGACGTCCACCGACTGATCCTTCTGTTCATCCTTTTCGGTCCGAAAACTCAAAGTTTTCGGCGAAAACTTTCTTCACTTGATATCAGCCGGTTTGCACTAATGTTTTCGCCGAAAACATATACTTAGTTTCGGCGAAATCTCCTTTGTCTTGGCACCAGTCTGAATGCACTAATATTTTCGCCGAAATCCATAGGACATTTTCGGCGAAAGTGTCTTTGTAATCAGGCAGGATTTTGGTTGGACTTTGATTGGTTCCTTTGATCGATTCCGGTTCAGTTCCTCGATGTTCCTATGCCTTAGACACGTCCATGGCTACTTTATTTGACGGCAAAAACCTGTGCTTACGCAAAAAACACTAGAAAACCATCAAATAGACCCGAAAAAGGGCCAAGGTAACACAAATGGCACGAGATAGGGCAATTGATTGAATATTCGTCATTCTACCCTAAAAACCATGTCTTAAGCAAAGAAATGTCGCTTAAATGAGGCTGATAATCACATCAAATCGAGTGTCATCAAATACCCCACACTTAAGCTTTTGCTTGTCCTCAAGCAAACTGAATAGAAACGCTCATGTTCATAAATGATAAGATAGATTAAATTAGAGCTCAATCAAACACAATGCATTATTAGACAGATCGATCCTAGAACAAGAAACCTAACATGCATACAGATCAGCCAAATTACCTGGTGTCACTAATAAACTGCACACGACAAGTAATTAGCAACCAATTATGCACAAATTTGATCTGACCGACCAGACTCCTCACACAGGATATATATAGTACAATGGGAACTCTCACTCTCTGTGTTTAAGGACGTGTTTCTGCTCTCGATCATTTTCTGTTACAGAATTCTGTCATAGGTTTGTATTTTGACCACATCTCCACCACTGTGACAACACGAGTATCTAGTCAAGAAGGACTTCCCTGCTAGGACCATAATGAAATCTACACTACTCGGGTTTGAGATGGATGATGGGAATGAATGATGATGGCTTGGTGCGGTGTAGCATTCGACTAACTTCCCTCGAATCTAATCTATGGCTTCCTACCGTCTAACCAAACACTGGTGGAATGATGAACGCTCGTCCTATGATACCCTCAAGCAACCTAGCACTTATTCTTTTTCTTTTGCATACATTTTTCTTTTCAACTTTTCTTACGACTTCGTTCTTCCATTTGTAGGGAAAAGAACGTTTTATTTGAACTAAACTTTGAACTTTTTCTGATTTTTTCTTCTTTTCTCTTTTTTCGAAAATTTTCTTTTTTTTTCTTTCTTTTCTTTTGTACATTTTTTTTCTTTTGTGCCAATTTCTTTTAGTTGCTAGAGGGGTTTACACGTCTGGACATAATAGCTAAGACCACCTGTTTAATGGCTATAGGCAGGTTACCACAAACCGACTTCCGGTAGGTCAATCTAGAACTACAACACAGGGGATCAACGGGGAATGAAAGAAATGGGAAATGGCTGTAATGTATTATCGAACCGAAAGAACAGGCCAAGCTCAAGGGTCTAAACTAGTGGATTTTATCGTTAAGGTAGGCTATCTGGCTTAGTAGCTGAATCTAGGTGCCCCTATCCTTCTAGAACTCGTGTCATCGTGTGGTCTCGAGTAGGTCTCATGCAAATTCTAACTCATTCAAGTAAACAGAAAACCACTCAGAAAGAATTTAAATTGCAAGTTACGTGCAATGGATCAAAAGCTCACAGTTGGTTTGCTAGTCGGATTCGGTCATTTTCATGCAATCAAGGCTACAAACTACAAGTGTGATTTTAAAATTCTGTTCTGACCAGGCAATTTAGCATCAAAGCATACAGGTTGGTTCTCAAGTTCTAGGTTAAGCAGTCTAAGCATCATTATGAAAGGTTGAACAACAACTTAACATCAAAAATCAAGAACTGAGCCATTCTAATGCTAGAGAGACTGGAATGGAATCACGAGGCACATTAAAACACAATCAAGGGCAATCAAGTTCATGCAAGGTTCTCTAGCATCCTACCCCACACTTAAATCGGACTGTGTCCTCACAGGACTAATTCTAGAGTTCAGAGTGGAATGGAAGAACCTGGACCGAGTTGATTGGCGTAGTGGATGAGCACGGATCCTCGGAGCGGAGGTAATCTACCCAAGTGAAGCAAAGGGAACCTCCCAACTGCCTACAAAACAAAAACAAATAAAACATAAAAGGAAACCGGGACAAATGCCCCGGATCCACACAGAAAAAAGTTGGACCGAAGTCCGAAAAGAATAAATAAAAAGAAAGGATAAGGAAAAGGACACCCACTGATCATCACTGGTCAGAGGTGTCAGGGTGGGGGAAGTGGAAGTAATCGCCGAGCTGTCGCTGCCACTCCAGCTGTCGCTCATATCGCCGGTCGGCTCGGCGCATGTGTTGTTGCATAATAGTCCACCTAGCCTCTTGAGTGGCGTTGTCGGTGATGCGCCATTCCTGCAGTCGCTCGTACAGCTCACCAATGTCCGCGGGATGCGGTCGAGGCTGAGGCTGCTGTGCCTGGTATGGATCTGGAATGTATGGCGGCGACTGGTGGATGTACCCTACCTCATGGTGTGGCGAGGGTATGTAATCTTGAAACTCGGGCGGCGGCTGCGGCTGCTGCTCCTCAGCATCTATCGTCGTCCTCCGACTCGACCGCAGGTTGGAGTGGAGGATCTGCTGCTACATGGGGATGAGGTCGAGTTCTAAGTCGTACTCGACCGCCAAGTCTCCTCCAACGGTCCGAATGAGTTGTTCTTCCTGAGGCGATTGCCAGGCACGCCTGTCATGTGGCTCCAGAGGGGGTGCAATGCCTCGTCGGTCATCATCTCGCCCCAACCGAGGTGGTGAACGTGATAGTGCTCGTAGGGGATGCCCAGATGAGCGGCAAATCATCGTAAGTGAGCTGCCTGTACACCCCACCAAGAAAGAAAGTGATCACCTTCTGGCCCCGTCTCTTCTTATGCTCGTCCAAGTCAAATGTCGCCCAGAACTCCTGGAAAAGCAATGTCTGGGAACTCGGCGGCTATGGTGGTCAGCTCTAGAAGACCGGCCGGTGCTAAGGCGTCATGCACGTTCGGTAGGAATCCTCATCATGCTCCTGGAGCGACTCCATGGAAATAAAGGACGCACGTCAGCTCCCGGATGTGCGCGATCTTCTGGAAGTTCTCAAAGTAGAAGTCCGGAAGGGACGGGCGATGGTGGGATGGTATCCAGCATGGCGAGGGAGTGCAGGTGGGGGGACCCAGAATGGCGGGTGTGACGGGGAGCGGCAGCTCCTGAGCTCGAGGCGCCATCAAGGCGTGCCTTAGTCCTGCGCTCAAAAGTGTTCCTAAAACCAGAATGAAACCAGATTAGTCAACTAAGATCTACCCCACACTTAGTAGAAAAAACTCAATTTCACAAGGAAACGAGGAAACTAAGTGGGGTAAGTAAAGCGGAGTAACGGTAATCGTAGACAATAGAGCACGTGTCTTAAGAACAGCTATAATCAGGGAAGCGCAATCAGAGTTCAAAATTCAAACCGCATTTTAGAAAGTCAACATTAAGTCATATTGAACCCTAATCATGGCAAGACTATCACAACTTGGAAATTGACGGCATCATACGATTTCAAATGGCGGCACGATAATATGAACAAGAATAAACACTGATGACAGCCAAACGATCAATAACAAGTCAACGGAAAACCGGTATATCTCACAAGTCAACAAAACAACGAATCAATCGTATGCATAGCAACACATGACTAAATGATGTGGAAATTAAGCACGGAACTCCCTAAGCATCCTGGAACAGTTCTATAAGTTCAGTCAGTCTAGTTCACACGAAACAGTTGGCACACCAAAACGAGGTAAACCGAAAAAGATCAACCAAAAGTCAACCCCGACGAAATTCAGCAATCCATATGTCAAAAGATTCGTATTGAAAAGTTATGCACGTTACCTTGAAGCCATGGAAGCAAAAACTGAACGGGTTGGGAGGAATCGGTGAAAAACGTTGAAAATAGGTTTTCGGTGAATGGAGCTGCAAAGCTCCGATTTGGTTGTTCTAGGCTTGGTGGGATCGGAATGAGGAGGGGGAGTGAGCGGCGATGGTCAGCGGCGGCGGCGGGTGGGTGAAACGGCGGCGACGGGGGGTTTTAGTAGAGGGTCGGCGGCGATTTTAAACAGATAAGGGGGGTTTCGGTGATATGAGCGAAAGTGAGATAAGGGTGAGAGAGGAGTTGGTCCAAATTTTAAAGGATAATTAGGCGAAATTTCAAATCAGTTTCGGCGAAAATAGGGCAGTGGTTTCCCGAAACTATAGGTTAACAAGAATTGGCTGATTTGAACTAGCGGTTTCGCCGAAAATTTAAGCTTGGTTTCGCCAAAAAATCTTGGTTGAAGTGGTTTCGCCAAAATCATAAAGTTTTCGAAACCGAAAAGAGAAATAGGAGAAACAGGTTCGAAGTTTGAAAATCGGTTTCGCCGAAAACACTGGTAGTTTCGCCGAAAATTTTTGAACTGTTCGGGTTTAAAATATTTTCGCAAATCAGGCCAACTTCAGAAAATCACCGTTAAATCCAAAAAAATCGAAACGACCCAAATCAACTTTCTACTGACTCTATGACACACAGACTAACACTAAAAATAATAACTCAAACAAACTGACACTTTTGGCTCTCCCGAACTGACTCTAAAATACCAAGGTTGAAACAAAACAAAACTGACTCCAGCCGTGGGTTGCCTCCACGAAGCGCTCTTTTATTAACGTCCTTGAGCTGGACGATACCTGGACGGTATTAGGAGACATCCCAACTAAGATTCTCCTTCACGCTCGCGTCGGAGTTCATGAAGTACAGCTTCGGGACTTCTCCGGTAAACGTGAGTTTCTTCCCGTTTGCATGCAAAATCTTGGTATGTCCGTCGGGAAGATGATCAACGAACTTGAATGGTCCGAACAGTCTCTAGAGAGATCATCCTTCTTGAGTATGACGATGGAAGGAATGAGGACTGTCGGCTTCTTCTTAACTTCAGTCTTCGGCTTGGTATCACCAGGATCGGTGATCGTTAGTACTTCCTTAGGAGACGCTTTTGGCTTCTCCCTCCATACTTGTTCCGGCGCCGGTTTCTCGGAACGAATTGGTGGTGCAGCTGGCTTGGTGGAAGACGGCGGAATTTTTGGTCTCCAGACCATTTGAGCTTGCTTCTCCTTGTGATTCTTCCTCCTCGATCTACCAGATTCCTTGCGTGGCGGGGTTTCGAAGAGGCTTGCAGTTCCTTCTTCTTTTGTGGCTTCTGAACCGAGGCTTCTGGCTTCTTCCTTGTAACCTGCTTAATACCTGCAGCAACAACTGATCTAGAGACACTGGAAGAAAGCATTAGTAACGGAGTTGACCCGGGGTCAACTCCACAGTTTCAACAGCAAGGCAGTGAGATTCTTCATTCCTAAAGTCATGTTTCATGTCATCTTTAAGATGGAACGTTTTTGTTTCTTTACCAATTCTTAAAGTCAAAGAACCATTAAGAACATTAATATTCATTCCAGTAGTAGCCATGAACGGTCGACCTATAAGAATGGTTGAATCTTCTGTACCCGGTATCCATAATCACATAGTCAGCTAGAAATGTGAACGGACCACATTTTGTTTAAAAATTCTTTGATTTCTCCCTTAGGGGTTTTAAGCGATCTATCAGCAAAGACAAGTTGCATACTAGGTGGTTCAAGTTCTCCTAGGTTTAACTTTTTAAACAAGCTCACAGGCATGACATTAACAGATGCTCCTAGGTCAACTAAGCAACGTTCAATTTCAACATCATTGATGACCAAGGGTAAAGTAAAAGAACCAGGATCAGATAACTTAGCTGGATATGGAGAAACGGGTTTCTTAGCACGAATGTCAAGGTATCCTTCTTTGTTCCCCTTCATGCCAGTCTCGATCCTTGCGTTTGGCAGCAATGCTCTAGGAAAAGGAGGCTTCACGACGTATGGTGCAAGAGGAGGATCATCCTTAGGCGCTGGTTCCCGCTCCTCTTCTTCTTCTTCTTCCGGCGTTTCAGCGATCCTGCGTAAAATAGAAAAAACATCAGCAATTAAGTTCGGAAGTTTTCGAGCAGTTACCATTTTAGCCTGTTCTTTTCTCGGGTTTGGCTCTGTCTGGCTTGGAAGCTGGCCAAATGGTCGACCAGATGCTAGCATGCTCGAGATGTTGTTCACGACTTGCTCAATCCGTTGTCCAGATGCTATTTGTTCTTGATTGAGAAGAGCTTGAGCCTTGAACTGACTATCGTGATCATCGAGTCTGGTGATAATCTGGTTGAGCTTCTTATCCAGGTCACTGACATTGTTCTCTCTTTGTTGTTGCTGTCCTGGATAGGTATTATTGAAGTATTGGTTCTGGCGATTGCCAGGAGCAGTTCCATAGTTACCCGGATTGCGATGCGGCGGCTGGTAGACACCTGCCGGCGGATGATTAGGCTTCTGATCCTGAGCTGGAACAGCCGGGCGGTTGTTCTGGTTCTGGTTATGATTGGCGCCAGCATTGTAGGGAGGTCTGTCTTGATAGGTCCCTTGCTGTCTGAAGTTACGGTAACCAGCATAACCGTTCTGATTATTGACGAAGCCTTGTTGAATGAAATTTACCTCTTTGGCAGACCATATTTCTGCTTTACCAAAATTCTGACAACGGCCTTCGTTATGTGCGCAAGCTCCACACCACTCGCAATCGACAACATAGATAGAAGCTGCCGGTGGCTTGATTGGTGTGGTAGACTTCTTCAAATGCTTCTCTACCTCTGCCTTGATAGCTGCTTCGAAATCTAGCTTGCTCCTCGACCCTTCATATTGTCGCTCCCAGTTCCTTGACTTGGAGGCACAGTTTGCGAAGTGCAGAAGAGCAGCTTCAGGGGTGAGTGTAGTGCAATCCCCTTCAGCTAGAGAATTGACCCACTTGGCAGATTCTTCTCTAAGTCCTCGAGAGAAGATTTCAGCTAACTGCCTCTGCTCGAATCCATGATGAGGGCAGGTGTAGAGGAGTTCTTGGAAACGATTCCAAGTATCATATAAACTTTCTCCTTCTTTTTGGGAGAATCTGGCGATGCTGTCCTTGATGGCGGTCGTTCTGGCGGAAGGGAAGTATTCTTCAACAAAGTCCTGAGCCAGAGTATCCCAGTTAGTGTAGTAGCCAGGTGGTTTGCCAGTAAGCCACCTCTTAGCAGCGCCTTTCAAAGAGAACGGGAAAGCTCTCAGACAAAGAGTGTTTTTGTCGAGGTTTCCGTTTTTAAAAGTACTGCAGAGATCAAGGAAGTCTGCAAGATGAATGCACGGATTGTCTAGGGGCCTGCCTTCAAACTGTAAATCCCTAGAGATCATGGTCAAGAATGGAATTTTGATCTCATAGTCAGGATCTCCTTCAATGCGCGGAACGGCAATGGCAGATCGAACGCTAGTCGCGCTCGGCTTGTTATAGTCTGCTAGACTCTTCTGTGCAGGTGGGGGTGGCGGCGGTTGATCGCCATTTGGTGGTAATCTATCGGTCATGGTGGGAGATGGAGGCGGTGAAAGTGACTCGGTGTATGAAGCGGATGAAGAGTGTGGTGAAGACGGAGATGAGGAACTCTCCTTCGGTTCCTCGATCTTGATCGGAGTGATGAATGGATTGGATCTGCCTTCCTTCAGAATCTTTGATCGTAGAGGTGTAGCAGAACTGCCTGGATTCCCTGCAATCTTAGCCTGTTCGGTCTGAGAGCGAGTCCAAGGATGGTGAGGCATACACCTGTAAACCTATAGATAACAAAGACAAACAAAACCAGTGTAAAATCGAAGTGGATGGAAAAATGAAAGATGGAAAATAGAAGAATAAATTGCCAGATCTTCTTTCAACAATCAAAAGAAGTCCCCGGCAATGGCGCCAATTTGATGAGAACCGTCATTGTGATGAGCTGGTTCTATCAAATAACTATCAAGCTCAAGAGCTAGGATAGATCGTATTCCACGGGCCTTCAATTGATTGGCTACTTCAGAACTAACAAATTACTCAAGGAAAACACGTTGTGCGTGGTGTGAGTTCCACGACTTCTAATTCTAAGGAATGCAGGAAAATTAAAACAAATTAAGCTAAAGCAGATTGAGAATTAGGGTTTGGAAACAAGAATGGCAGACAAACTTAGACTTTGAATCCCCCTTCGTTCCCAGAGCATTGGCAATCAACAGATCAGCGGATTTCGATTCTTATTCAATCAATTACTAAAACACCACCATAACCCCTTACCCTTAGGTTTAAGACCGGCGAACGTTCGCTCTATCCGTTCTAACTACCAAGATTAACTAGCCGCCCGGGTACGGTCGCCTCTCGCAACGACTTAGCTAACTAGCGTAATTACTAGTGATTAATGAGTTACTCTTGCAGTGGATTAACCCTAACCGGTTCCTATGAAAGGCACACTCCAATTATAAGGTTAATTGTTCAATTCGATGTTCTAAAGTAAGGCGAGCGTTCGCTTCTATCCTTAGCTTAACAAGAATCTAATCTAGGTGATCAATCCAGACAAGAAACATGAACAATGAAGAACGAATCAAACATGAAAAAGAACTGATTGAATTTCGAATCTAATCACCGCCGATCCGTGACCGCTTTAAAGCCCTGGGTCACTTAGGGTTCATCTAGTCTAAGCTCTGACGAGTTTAGCTACTCATGATCATTACAAAAGAAACAAAGACAAAGAAAGAGTTCATCATTCAAAGGAAGAACAGAAAAGGATCTGAAAAAACTAATTCGGACGACTCTGACAGACTCCGATCTTCAGTAAGTTACACTCCTAGCTCCGGTTCTCCGAGATGGAAGGGATGGCGTCACGATCTCTATCCGGCTCTTCGAACTCCAACTCTTCGCTCCAGAACTTCAGAGAAATCTGATCTCGAAAAGTTGTGTTTTTCGAATTATGAATTGTATCCTCTATATTGGCCGCCGGGTTAAGTATAAATACTTAACCCTAGTTGGGCCGGGCTGAGATGGTATTTTCGCCGAAACCATAGGGTAGTTTCGGCGAAAACTCTTGTGTGAATGGACGTCTGCCGACTGATCCTTCTGTTCATCCTTTTCGGTCCGAAAACTCAAAGTTTTCGGTGAAAACTTTCTTCACTTGACATCAGCCGGTTTGCACTAATGTTTTCGCCGAAAACATATACTTAGTTTCGGCGAAATCTCCTTTGTCTTGGCACCAGTCTGAATGCACTAATATTTTCGCCGAAATCCATAGGACATTTTCGGCGAAAGTGTCTTTGTAATCGGGCAGGATTTGGTTGGACTTTGATTGGTTCCTTTGATCGATTCCGGTTCAGTTCCTCGATGTTCCTATGCCTTAGACACGTCCATGGCTACTTTATTTGACAGTAAAAACCTGTGCTTATGCAAAAACACTAGAAAACCATCAAATAGACCCGAAAAGGGCCAAGGTAACACAAATGGCACGAGATAGGGCAATTGATTGAATATTTGTCATTCTACCCTAAAAACCATGTCTTAAGCAAAGAAATGTCGCTTAAATGAGGCTGATAATCACGTCAAATCGAGTGTCATCACCTGATCATTGTCCCTCTGGTGGGGGTGGTGGTGGTGCAATGCTGAGTTGCTGATTCACTTGCTGTAGCCAGGCCAGCTCTGCTTGGTGCCAAGTGTGTTGCTCGGTCATGAACTACTGCAGGAGTAGCCACCTAGCATCTTGTGTCTTCTCGTGCTCTACCCTGTCCTTCTACCATTGATGGGAACCGAGGAGTAGTCCTGTTGCCACTTATCGATGCGAGCTAGTCGCTCATCGTGTGGGCCTGATGGCTGTAGAGCAGGCACTGGTGTGGGGAAATTTGAGGCTGAGAATGGTGAGTAGAAGTCGAGGCTAACCGAGAGGTCGAGGCCACGCGCTATGGTGAGCTCTGCTCCGATGTAATCGACCCCGGTGCTGGGAAGGTTGGGGTCCCACTTGTCACGGATCTTTAGATTGTCAATCAGACAAGAGACGAAAGGACCACCAGGAAGGGTGGTGGGCAGCTTCTTTGTAGTGGTGCGCTTATGAAATAACCGAGCTAGCCACCACCCTGGGTGAAGGCGGCCGAGCTCTTCGACGGCACGAAACTGGATGACCTCTACTAGAGAGATGTGGTGGCGAGCTTCCTTGCTGCAATAACACAGAGAACAAGTCCAAACATATTGAAGGAATTTGAAGAGGGGATGAGCGATGTTACCTCTAGTGGCGCGGCTGGGGTCGTGCTAAGGCTCACTGGAGATGAAGCGCCATACGTCTGGATATGGGTTATGTGTCACCGAGCTCATCTCCTCAAAGCCCAGGGAGCATCTGCGAGGGTGGCATTGGGGTGAAAGAGGAGTGCAAACTCATCGAGAGTCCGGTTGTACTGGAAACCACCGAGACGGAAGCGTATGCAGTTCTAGAAACGATGAGGCTTTTGGGTGGTCATCTCAAACGAGCTCCAGAATTCCTGGAGGGCGACCAGAGGGTAGGTGGAGCTGGATGTTGTCAGAGCACTCAGACCGGATAGCTCGAGGGCACGGGTGACACTGGCGTACCATCCCAAGTGATGACTCTTGATGCTGTCTAAAGAGAGGATGGCCACCTTGGCGGGAGGAATGTCCTTGATCTTGTCGTAGGTCACCTGGTGTGCAGGAGGTAGGGCGGAAATGAACGAATGAAGGCCCTCGGAGGGAATGGAAGCTGGAGGTATTGGTGGAGGGACCTCCGGGATCACGACTCTTGGGGCGGAAGAAGAAGGGATTGGAGTTTTGTCCAATCTGGCCTTTGTTCGTCGCTCTTTGTCAGCACTAGTATTTCTAAACTTGCCAGGGTTCCTGAATGGAGAAAATCAAAAGAACCTGGTGAGAACAAGAGTGGCCTCAGCCCACACTTAATTGGAAACCTCAACTTCACGAGGAGCTGAAGACAATCGAGCGGGAATAAACCAAAAATCCAAAATTAGAACCCAACATGATGTAAGCATAAAAACCAGGCAACGCATATTACACAAACAGAGCTAAAGTCGCCAAGTATGACAAAGCAATACCGTAACAGATTCAGCAAATAAGCATAGCTAGCCACGATAAAAGGGTATTCCAAGGCACACTCAAAGGATCCACAGAAATCAATAATCATTAGGCACGGGAAGAATTGACTCAGGGCATTCAAATTGGCTCCAAGAATAGAAAACTCAAACCACAAGCTCGCAGAACGACAATGTCGCAAGAAAATCATCAAGAAAACAAGGCAATCATTGTTCGAAAAACATCAAATCATAGCACAAAAATCCCTAAGCATACTTCATTAACTATGTTCAAACAATTCTGCACAAATCACACCGAAACAGTAGGCACGCAAATCGAGGTAAACCGAAAAGTCAACCAAAGTCAAACCCAACAAAATTCAGCAATCTATATGTCAAAAGATTTGGAATGAAAAACCCAACAACTTACCTTGAAGACATGGTGGCTGAAAACGAAGGGAAATCGACGAAATGGAAGAAATTCGAAAAAATTGGTTTCGGGTAGAACTGAAGCTCTAAAGCTTCGATTCGGGCGATCTATATGTCGAAATGCTCAGGGGAGAGAGGGGAAGCGAGCGGCCGCGGTGGCAGCAGGAATCAGGAGGCAGCACGGTGTGAAAATTGGCAGCGAAAGGGGGGGTGAAAGCGGCGAGCGAAAAGAGAGAGAGAGAGTAAGTTTGTTTGGCCGAAAATCATTATTAAAGGGGAAAGATTTTTCAGGATTTTTTCAAAAGTTTTCAGCAAAAAGAATAAAGTTTTCGCCGAAAAAAATTTTGGAAAACAGTCTGCCTGATTTTTAAGAAATTTTATGGTGAAAAGTGTAAACTTTTCTACCGAAAAAGTAAATTAAGAACTGGCCAAAATTCACAGGAGTTTTCAAAGGGAAGTTTTCGCCAAAAAGTTGTGCAGTTTTCACCGAAAACTGTGACCTGGAGTTTTAACTAAATTTTCTGAAATGCCGGCAAACTTAGAAATCAAACAAAAGAAACTTTTGGCTCCCCCGAACCGACTCTAAAATGAGACTGACTTAAAAATTAAAAAACTGACTCCAGCCGTAGGTTGCCTCCCACGAAGCGCTCTGGCTTAACATCCTTGAGCCGGACGATATCTAGATGGTTGTCACGGGGTCGAGTTAAAATGGTGAACGTCGATCAGGGCAGCAACTAAATCTTGGAGATACCTCTTGAGCCTATGACCATTGACCACAAAGGGTACTTGATCGGGGCCTTTTATCTCGACAGCTCCCAGCGGTGTTTGCTTAATGACTGTATAAGGACCAGACCATCGAGACTTCAACTTCCGAGAAAGAGCTTCAGGCGTGAGTTGTATAGAAGGACGTGGTCTCCGGCATAGAATGTCTTATGTTCTATCATATGAGAATCGTGAATCCACTTGGTTTGTTCTTCATAAAGCCTCGTGCTCTCGTAGACGTTGTGCGGTGTTCCGCAAGTTCATATATCTGCATGAATATTTTATGCCCTACAAGCATGTTTAGATCTTTAATAGCCCAAAATGCCTTGTGCTCAAGCTCGACCAGTAGATGGCATGCCTTGCCATAAACGAGCCGATACGGTGAAGTAACGATAGGAGTCTTGAACGCAGTTCGGTACGCCCATAAGGCCTCAACGAGCTTAGATGACCAGTCCTTTCGAGACTGACCAACTGTTCTATCAAGAATCCGCTTGAGCTCACGGTTAGTCACTTCCGCTTGACCGTTAGCTTGAGGATGATAAACAGTGGACATCCGATGGGTGACGCCAAAACACTTGCAAACCCGATTGAAGTGTACGTGGAAGTGGGTGCCCTTATCGCTTATAATGAAGCGTGGGGAGCCAAAACACGTGAAAAGACATTGAAGGAACTTCCCTACCACTCTTGAATCATTAGTGGGTAGGGCTTCCGCCTCTGCCCACTTAGAAACATAATCAATGGCTACAAGGATATACTTGTTTCCGTTGGAGGGTGTGAAAGGTTCCATGAAATCAATCCCCCAAACATCAAAAACTTCAACAGTCAAGGAAATATTCTGAGGCATCTCATTGTGGTTTGAAATGTTACCTGACCTCTGGCATGCATCACAATGGCTGGCAAATTTGTCACAGTCACGAAATATAGTTGGCCAAAAGAATCCGGCTTCCAGCACCTTCCGTGCGGTTCGATTCCCTCCAAAATGGCTTCCGAACTAGCCTTCATGGCATTGTCGCATGATGTTGGCTGCCTCTTCCAGAGAAACACATCTTCTGATCATTCCGTCGATTCCGATTTAGAATAAGAAGGGGTCATCCCAGAAGTATAACTTGGACATCTTGATCAGCCTTCTTCTCATGTTGTGGTCGAACGCTTCTGGAATGGTACCGGAGGCGAGGAAGTTTGCGGTGGCCGGGTACCATGGGTCATTTGGTGTGGTCACATTACTCAAGTTCTGAGCGTGATATATTACCCATGGTTCAATGGGTACGCGATTTACCTATTCTTGATACTCAAAACGCAACAGCTCATCAGGGGAAGAATCATCGATAGGAGAGGTAGAAGACTTACCTGGTTGAGATTCCTCGAGTTGAGATAGGTGGTCGACTGTTACATTTTCTGCTCCCCTCTTGTCCTTGATCTCTATGTCGAATTCTTGAAGTAAGAGAACCCAGCGGATCAGCCTGGGCGTTGCCAGTAGGTGGCGCGACAACATGATTAGTGTAGACTATGGTATGTGAAAGCACCAGATACTGTCTGAATTTGTCGAATGAGAACACAATTGCCAGGAGCTCCTTTCTGTTGTGGTGTTGTTGCGTTGAGCATCGTTAAGAGTCTTGCTAGCGAAGTAGATTGGATGGAATCTCTTTTCCTGCCTTTGTCACAGAACGGCCCCAACTGGGAAGTCGCTGGCATCGCACATGATTTCAAATGGAAGGCTCTAAATCGGTGCTGTGAGGATAGGTGCAGTGGTGAGCTAGGTTTTCAAGATCTCAAAGGCTTCAAGACACACCTTGTCAAACACGAACTATGTATCCTTCTCCAAGAGTTTGGTCATAGGGAGAGTTATCTTGGAGAAATCCTTAATGAATCTCCGATAGAACC
The DNA here is from genome assembly GCA_034768395.1 of Linum lewisii. Taxonomy (NCBI): domain Eukaryota; kingdom Viridiplantae; phylum Streptophyta; class Magnoliopsida; order Malpighiales; family Linaceae; genus Linum; species Linum lewisii. Next base: position 27,957,099 of record CM068301.1, on the reverse strand, counting down.
CAGCATGACCAAGGAAGCTACGAACCGTCTTGACTGAGGAGGGTGGCGGAAGGCTAGCAATTGTTTCAAGCTTGGCGCAGTCAACATCTATCCCAAGTCTAGATATCTTATGACCGAGAACAACACCTTCGGTCACCATGAAATGACATTTCTCCCAACTTAGAGCTAGATTCGTCTCTTCGCATCGAGCTAGCACCTTTTCCAAGTTAGCCAGGCATTGAGAGAATAAATCACCATAGACAGAAAAGTCGTCCATGAACACCTCCTCGATGTTTTCTACTAAATCCCCAAAGCTAGCAAGCATGCATCTCTGAAAAGTGGCTGGAGCATTGCACAATCTAAAGGGAATACGACGATAAGTAAAGGTACCAACGGGCAAGTGAAGGTCATTTTCTCTTGGTCGTCGAGCTCTATCAGAATCTGGAAGTATCCGAACATCCCATCCAAGAAACAGTCATATTCATGGCCAGCTAACCTTTCAAGCATCTGATCAATGAATGGTAATGGAAAGTGATCCTTCTTGGTTGCATCATTAAGGCGTCTATAATCGATGCAGACTCTTCATCCTACGACTGTACGGGTAGGAATAAGCTCGCCCTTCTGGTTAGGAATCACCGTGATCCCTCCCTTCATTGGAACGACTTGAGTCGGGCTGACCCAAGAACTATCGGCGACGGCATCAATGAGCTTCAGGACTTCCTTCTTCACGACATCTTGCATCATCGAGTTCAACCGGCGCAGTGGTTGTCTTACCGGTTTGAACTCCTCATCTACCACTATCCGGTGTTTGCAGAACGACTCAGAGATTCCACAGATGTTGGATAGTTGCCAGGCTATAGCCCGGATGTGTTTCTTTAATAGCTTGACTAGTTGCTTCTTCTGTCCGAATGACAGTGCGGAACTGATGATAACTGGCAGCTGACACTCCTTTCCTAAGAATGCATATTCCAGATGATCTTTGAGTTCCTTTAGTGTGAGTTCTGGCGGCTGTTCATACGAGGTATTGATCCGGTTGTGTGAATGCTCAAGAGGTGATAGCGTAGGAGTAGTTGTGGATGTCAATTTCTGATCGGTGAGCTCCTCTTGCCATTGGAGCTATTCTGGATCATCCAATGCGTCCTCCATACCTGAAATCAAACACAACTCTAGCGGGTCGCTAGACAAGGCATTAGTAACAAAACTAGCCAGCTCCAAAGCATCAATCGAAAAGCATTTATCATCTTGCGCAGCGAAATACTTCATACTATCCTTGAGATGGAATGTTACACTATCACCTCCGACCATCAAAGTCAACGAGCCTTGTTTGCAATTGATATTTGTGCCAGCTGTTGTCAGAAATGGTTATCCTAGGATGAGAGTGACATCCACCTCACGGGTATCTAGAACAACAAAATCTGCTAGAATGGTAAATGGACCGCAACGAACAGCTACATCTTCTATAACTCCCCTAAGAAATTTGACTATCCTATCAGCTAGAACTAGGTGTAAGCTAATGGGTTTTAGTTTACCTAAGTTCAATTTCTCATAAAGATAAGTAGGCTGATAGCTGCAGTTTTAGCGGTATCAAATACTACCAAGCTGTGAAGCTAGGGTAGATCGTATTCCACAGGTTTCTACTAATTGACTATTCAAAGAAGCTGGCAAATTATTCAGGTTTGAACACTTAGTGCGTGGTGTGAGTTCCACGACTTCTAATCTAATGAACAAAGGAAAATAAAAGACAGAAAAGTAGAAGGTTGACTAACGAGAAGATAGACGAACTTAGATTTTGAATCCCCCTTCGTTCACCAGAGCATAGGCAATCAACAGATCAGCGGTTTTCAATTCTAATTCAATCAATTACTAAGACACCACCATAACTCCTTACCCTTAGGTTTAAGATCGGCGAACGTTCGCTCTATCCGTTCTAACTACCAAGATTAACTAGCCGCCCGGGTACGGTCGCCTCTCGCAACGACTTAATTAACTGGTGCAATTACTAATGATTAGTGAGTTACTCTTGCAGTGGATTAACCCTAACCGGTTCCTACGAAAGGCACGCTCCAATTATAAGGTTAATTGTTCAATTCGATGTTCTAAAGTAAGGCGAGCGTTCGCTTCTATCCTTAGCTTAACAAGAATCTAATCTAGGTGATCAATCCAGACAAGAAACATGAACAAGGAAGAACAAATCAAACATGAAAAAGAACTGATTGAATTTCGAATCTAATCACAGCCGATCCGTGACCGCTTTAAAGCCCTTGGTCACTTAGGGTTCATCTAATCTAAGCTCTACAAGTTCAGTTACTCATATAAAAAACAAGAGAATCAAAGGCAACAATGAAGATCATCATACAGAGGAAGAACAGATAAGAACTGAAAAACCTAATTCTGACTACTCCCGCGAAGCTTCAATCTCCTGGAACTTCAACTTTAAGCTCCGAGTTCTCCGAGGTGAAGGATGGCGTCACGATCTCTCCATGGATCTTCGAACTCTCTAAACTCTATCTATCGACCCTAGAGTCGGCTGACTCTCAAAAGTCTGATTCATGAAAATATGAATAAGGATTTTTTATTTTCCCCTTTTGGGCCGCCGGGTTAAGTATTTATACTTAAACCCTAAGTCGCCGGATTTGGCCTGATATTTTCGCCGAAAATACCTTGGTATTTTCGCCGAAAATCCTAGTGTAAATGGACGGTCCACCGGCTGCTTTCTCCTGTTCTTTATTCTCGGTTCGAAAACTTTAGGGTTTCGCCGAAAACTTTCTTCACTTGACATCAGCCGGTTTGTGAACATATTTTCGCCGAAAATGCTTGGGGATTTTCGGTGAAAATTCCTTTGTAAACCGGGCAGGAATTTTCTGAACTTGATTGACTCCTTTGATTGATTCCGGTGCAATCCCTCGAGGTTCCAACACTTTAGACACGTCCTTGGCTACTTTATTTGACGGCAAAAACCTGTGCTAACATAAAAACACTAGAAAACCATCAAATAGACCCGAAAAGGGCCAAGGTAACACAAATGGCACGAGATAGGGCAATCAATTAAATATTCGTTATTCTACCCTAAAAACCATGTCTTAAGCAAGGAAATGTTGCTTAAATGAGGCTGATAATCACGTCAAATCGAGTGTCATCAAATACCCCACACTTAAGCTTTTGCTTGTCCTCAAGCAAACTGAAGTAGAACACACTCAGATTCACGAATGACACGAGATTAAACTGAGATTCAATTCTAACAATTTGGTTTAGACTGTTCCACGTAGAAACTTAACCTACACATGTACGAACATCAACCAAACAAGTTTTCGATCTCATTAATTTCTGCACACTTCAAGTAGTGGTTTTAACAAAGCTCGTTTCTTGGCAAAACAATGAATCATAATTAACCGACTACGATAACACCAATTCTAATGAGAAAAGACTTTAAGCTCTAGCCATGATGTGGATGCGGAGGTAGGAAAAGTGACGTGGCTATCGACTCGACTTCATCCGTTTCTAGATCTGTACGTTACATGTTCTAGCTAGGACCGATTTAAACAATGATTTATTTCAAGTTTCAACTTCTTCGTTCAATTTATTTACTGCATACTAGTGCTCGATACCAAACACTTCACTTAGGTGTTGGACCTGCCTAGCTCACAGTATTTGTGCTTATGCTAGTGCTCAACCCGAACACTTCACTTAGGTGTCGAGCTTGCCTAGCTTTATTTTCAGCACTTTAAAGAACTATACATTGATTTGCACAACTTATTACTTGATTTAATCATCTAGCCACTTAATCCTAGCTAGTTATAAGTTTTTACACAAGATTTCGAATTGGATTTCCGTCTAATCTCAAGCCACAATCATAGGTGATCAAATATGGAGTGAAAAACATGGAAGAAGCTAGCATTTATCATCTTAGAACGGTGTTATCGAGCTTTGTTATTAACAAGTCAATCAGTTTAATTGATTCAAGTTTCAACTACAAGAGTGATTTATGATCTGTTCTGACCTAGACTCATTTAATATCAGTGCCAACACGTTGGTTACAGGTTCTAAGTGGAACAATCTAGACGTCATTGTTCAAAATTGAAGTCAATTTAACATCAAAAGTCAAGAATTGAGCAATTCTATGCAAGAGAAATTTTAAAATTGAACCACGAAATCACAGAAAATCAAACAAGATGATGCATAATCCTAGAATCCTACCCCACACTTAAACGGTTCTGTGTCCTCACAGGACTAAACTAGAGTAGAGAGATACGAAGAACCTGTGATGAGATGGTCGGTGTAGGGGATGAACACGGAGCGTCCGGAGCAGAGCGGAGTAGCTACTCAAGATCCTACAAAACAAAAACAACAAAAAGATCAAAAGCATACCGGGACAAGTGTCCCGGATCCACACAGAATAAAAGTCGAACAAAGAAGGTTAAGGGGAATTTTGAAAATATTTTGACTCTTTTTTTTTTCAAATTCAGGGCACGACACTCCTAGAGCAATCTAGATCATCCAAGCTCAATTAGTTCAGAAAAAATCACACCGAAACAGCAAACACGCAAAACAAGGTAGACCGGTATTAAACTCGTCGAAATTCAACAATCAATATGTCAAAAGATTCGAAATTGAAAACCCAACAACTATCCTTTTAGACACGACTCAAGAAAATGGAAGGAAAGCGACGAAGTTGGCCAAAAATGTGAAAAACTTGTTTCGGGCATAACTGGAGCTACAGAGCTCCGATTTGGACGATCAAGTATGCGTTAAAATTGGACCGAAAAAAGGAATCTGATTTTGAAAACAACACAAGTTTTTGGCGAAAATATTGTGAAATTTTCGCCGAAAACTTCTTCAAAAATCAGCAAAAATAAAGAAGCGGCTCACTATTTGATTTTTTTCGGGCGAGAATTTTCAATTCCCGCCAAAAACTTCTTTTAAAACTTTTTTTTTCTTTTTTTCAAAAACCCAACCGAAAACAAATCAAAACAAAAGGAAATTAAACTGACACTTTGGCTCCCCCGAACCTGACTCGAACGACGAAAAGACTGACTCAAAAATTCAAAAATGGACTCCAGCCGTGGGTTGCCTCCCACGAAGCGCTCTCTTTTAACGTCCTTGAGCCGGACGGTACCTGTTAGGGACCCTAACTCAGAAGTTCCTTGAAGTCAATCGTCTTCTTCAAGGTGTGCGGTTGAGTGCCATGTAGCACTCCAGCAGGGTGATGTAGCCGGTAGTGCTCCAGTAGATCGCGGTTCTGGTCGGATGACCAGTTCTTCTTGAATTCTCCTACTAGATGAGGGAGGAGGTAGTACGGCGCGGCATGATCAATGAGCTCCATCTTCTCTACAGGTTGATTCGGCGGAAGTGTAGGTGAGGGTATCTCCTCAATCTCTATGTGCTCCTCTTCGGCTTCATCTTCAAGATGGATTGGCTCTATGTCTTCATCAACCGCCACCGCCAAGGATTCTTCATCAGATGCTTCTAGCTCACAATAGTCATGGATAGGATCATCATCTTCTTCTTCGAACAGCTCTTGAGCGTCTTCTGTCAATAACTAATTTGGTTGCTCGAGCTTGATGTCCGTCGCGAGATGAGCTTGTAGCATTGAAGAGATATTATCCAAGGCAGATTGGGTTTTCGACGAGCATTGTTGATGTTCATGAATCTCTTGGTGATCTCTAGCGTCTCTTCGATGCTCTTGTTGGTGTATCTCTTGGTGAGCTTGTAGCACTGAAAAGATATTATCAAAGAAGGAGTCAATTCTCGCCGTTTGTTGTTGTTGATGATGTAACAACTCTTGATAATCTTCGGGATATGGTGCTTCATTGATGTACCGTTCATCCCACCTGTTATCCTGCATAATCAAAACTAAGAAGCACTACCAAGGTAAATCATGAAAATATGGAGGAAAAATAAATGGTAAGGCGGAAAGGTAGAAGAATAATTTGCCAACTCTTATTTCAAACAATTAGAAGAGTCCCCGGCAACGGCGCCAATTTGATAGCTGCAGTTTTAGCGGTATCAAATACTACCAAGCTGTGAAGCTAGGGTAGATCGTATTCCACAGGTTTCTACTAATTGACTACTCAAAGAAGCTGGCAAATTATTCAGGTTTGAACACTTAGTGCGTGGTGTGAGTTCCACGACTTCTAATCTAATGAACAAAGGAAAATAAAAGACAGAAAAGTAGAAGGTTGACTAACGAGAAGATAGACGAACTTAGATTTCGAATCCCCCTTCGTTCACCAGAGCATAGGCAATCAACAGATCAGCGGTTTTCAATTCTAATTCAATCAATTACTAAGACACCACCATAACTCCTTACCCTTAGGTTTAAGACCGGCGAACGTTCACTCTATCCGTTCTAACTACCAAGATTAACTAGCCGCCCGGTACGGTCGCCTCTCGCAACGACTTAATTAACTGGTGCAATTACTAATGATTAGTGAGTTACTCTTGCAGTGGATTAACCCTAACCGGTTCCTACGAAAGGCACGCTCCAATTATAAGGTTAATTGTTCAATTCGATGTTCTAAAGTAAGGCGAGCGTTCGCTTCTATCCTTAGCTTAACAAGAATCTAATCTAGGTGATCAATCCAGACAAGAAACATGAACAAGGAAGAACAAATCAAATATGAAAAAGAACTGATTGAATTTCGAATCTAATCACCGCCGATCCGTGACCGCTTTAAAGCCCTGGGTCACTTAGGGTTCATCTAATCTAATCTCTACAAGTTCAGTTACTCATATCAGAAACAAGAGAATCAAAGGCAACAATGAAGATCATTATACAGAGGAAGAACAAATAAGAACTGAAAAACCTAATTCTGACGACTCTCGCGAAGCTTCAATCTCCTGGAACTTCAACTTTAAGCTCCGAATTCTCCGAGGTGAAGGATGGCGTCACGATCTCTCCACGGATCTTCGAACTCTCTAAACTCTATCTATCGACCCTAGAGTCGGCTGACTCTCAAAAGTCTGATTCGTGAAAATATGAATAATGATTTTTGATTTTCCCCTTTTGGGCCGCCGGGTTAAGTATTTATACTTAAACCCTAAGTCGCCGGATTTGGCCTGATACTTTCACCAAAAATACCTTGGTATTTTCGCTGAAAATCCTAGTGTAAATGGACGGTCCGCCGGCTGCTTTCTCCTGTTCTTTATTCTCGGTTCGAAAACTTTAGGGTTTCGCCGAAAACTTTCTTCACTTGACATCAGCCGGTTTGTGAACATATTTTCGCCGAAAATGCTTGGGGATTTTCGGCGAAAATTCCTTTGTAAGCCGGGCAGGAATTTTCTGAACTTGATTGACTCCTTTGATTGATTTCGGTGCAATCCCTCGAGGTTCCAACACTTTAGACACGTCCTTGGCTACTTTATTTGTCGGCAAAACCTGTGCTAACATAAAAACACTAGAAAATCATCAAATAGACCCGAAAAGGGCCAAGGTAACACAAATGGCATGAGATAGGGCAATCGATTGAATATTCGTTATTCTACCCTAAAAACCATGTCTTAAGCAAGGAAATTTTGCTTAAATGAGGCTGATAATCACGTCAAATCGAGTGTCATCATAGGCATAACGTTAATAGACGCACCAGAATCAGCTAGACTACGCTCTATTTCTATACAGTTAATTATGCATGGTAATGTAAAAGGACCAAGATCAGGACACTTAGCTGGAGGGGGTGGCGGCTGATGTAGGAGAGACGATTTATTAAGGATGTCGGTATACTCGTTGGTGAAGGTCACAGAAAACACCTCCCCGCTCTTCACGTTCTTCACTAGATCCTTAAAGAATTTACCAAGTGGCAGTATGATCTGCACAGCCTCAGTCACTGGTATTTTGATCTCTGTAATCTTCAGAACGGAGTACCATCTTTTGTATTGAGTATTCAATGTCTTAAGCTTCATGGCCTTCGGATACGAGATCCTTGGTTGGTAAGGCGCCAAGACTGGTGTAGGGGAAGCTGTTGTTGGAGGGGGTTGCTGAACTACATCATCCTCTCCTGCCTCCTTATTCTCTTCTTCTACCGTGATGTGCTCAACTTCTGGCATGTCTATAGCAATAGTATTAGGTATCATGTCTGGCTCTGGGGCTTTTTGGTCAGCCGTCTGCTTTCCGCTCCTGGTTGTGATAGCTTTGGTGTGTTCACTTTTCATGGAGGGATTGCTTTGAGACGATGATTGACCGAAGAAGGGGATGTTGGCTAACAGGACTGCAATACTGTTCACCGTGCTTTCTACTCTCTAACTCTGAGCAATCTGCCCTTGGTTGAGAGCGGTTTGAGCTTTGAATTGATTATCATGATCGTCGAGCCTGGTCATGATTCGATCGAACTTCCTCTCGAAATCATCTTCTCTGTTATAGTGCTGTGTCAATCAATGAGGTTGGTATCCTCCGGCAAATCTGGGGAAACCTTGATACGCCCCAGATGGTTGACCATTCTGATTCTGACCATGTCTATAGTTACGGTAGTCGGAATAACCTCTTTGGTTGTTGGCGAAACCTTGACCAACAAAGTTTACCTCATCAGCAGACCAGGTGTCTGCTCTACCAAAGTTCTGACAGTAGCCTCCGTTATGTGTACAGGTCCCACACGATCCGCAGTTAGCTGCGAAAATGAAAACTGACGGGGGACTAGTAAGAGCGCCGGCTTTATTCAGTCATTTCTGGACTTTGGCTTCAATCTGTTCTTCAATATTCCAGCGGCTTTTGCCTGGTTCAGTTTGCCTCTCCCAATTTCTAGATTTAGAGGCGCATCTTTCAAAATGGAGAAGAGCAGCTTCTGGTGTGAGGGCGGTACAATCTCCATCGGCTAAGGAATAGACCCATTTTGATGATTCCTCATTCAATCCTTGAGCAAAGATCTCAACTAGTTGTCTCTGTTCGAAACCATGATGAGGGCAACTGTAGAGGAGTTCTTGAAATTCATTCCAAGTGTCATATAAACTAGTTCCTTCCTTTTGCCTGAATCTGGAGATGCTATCTTTGTAAGCAGTTGTTCGAGAAGGAGGGAAGTACTCCTCGACAAATTCTTGACCCAGCCGACCCTAACTTGTGTAGTAACCGGGAGGTTTACTATTCAACCACCTCTTGGCAGCACCTTTGAGAAAGAATGGGAAGGCTCGCAAGCACAAGTTGTTCTTGTCGAGATTCCAGTTCTTGAAAGTCTCGAAAATAGCAATGAAGTCAGCCAAGTGGGTGCAAGGGTTGTCAAGCGGCTTTCCTTCAAATTATTGATCGCTAGAGATCATTCCCAGGAAGGGGATCTTAATCTCATAGTCAGGATCGCTGTCATTAAGTGGTACAGAGATGGAAGATCAAATGCTAGCAGCACTCGGCTTGTTGTAGTCCGCAAGACTTCTCTGAGTAGTCATTGCGATAGGGAAAGATGGATCGGAAGTGGCTTGTTTCAAAACTTGCTTAACCTGGCAAAGATCAAAAACAAAAACAACCGGTGTAAAATCGAAGTGTGATGGAAAAATGAGAGATGGAAAGGTAGAAGAATAAAGTGCCAACTCTTCTTTCAAACAATTAGAAGAGTCCTCGGCAACGACGCCAATTTGATGAACGTTGTGAAGCGTATCAAATAACTATCAAGCATAAAGTAAGATAGATCGTATTCCACAGTTCTCTTCTAATCGTCTACTCCAATATGAAGGCAAATTACTCAGGTTTAAATCACAAGTTGTGCGTGGTGTGAGTTCCACGACTTCTAAACTATAAAGCAGGAAAATAAGAAATGAAACAGAAAACAGTTGAAAGATTGGTTGACTTAACAAGACGACATACAAGCTTAGATCTGAATTCCCGCTAATATCACCAGAACATTGGCGATCACAAGACCAGCGGTTTTCAAAACAGAATCATTTAGTTCTCAGATACCACCATAACTCCTGATCCTTAGGTTTAAAACTAGCAAATGTTTGCTCTATCCGATCTAACTCCCAAGATTAATTGACCGCCTGTGCGTTCACTTCTGCAACGGAAAACTAACTAGCGTATGATGACACTCAATTTGACGTGATTATCAGCCTCATTTAAGCGACATTTCTTTGCTTAAGACATTGTTTTTAGGGTAGAATAACGAATATTCAATCGATTGCTCTATCTCGTGCCAATTGTGTTACCTTGGCCCGTTTCGGGTCTATTTGATGGTTTTCTAGTGTTTTTGTGTTAGCACATGTTTTCGCCGTCAAATAAAGTAGCCATGGACGTGTCTAAGGCATTGGAACCTCGAGGAACCAAACCGGAATCGATCAAAGGAGCCAATCAAAGTCAAAGCAAACCCCTACCCAACTACAAAGATATTTTCGCCGAAAATACCATATTGATTTCGGCGAAAATAATAGTACAAACCAACTGATGCCGAGTCAAAGGTTTTTTCGGTGAAATTGATTAACTCTTCGATCCGAAAATAGAGTACAGAGAAATCAGCCGGCGGTGTCTTCAATTGCAAGAATATTTTCGGCGAAAATACTTCATTATTTTCGGCGAAAATAATAGAAGGAATCCAGCGACTTAGGGTTTAAGTATAAATACTTAACCCGGCGGCCCAAAAAGGGGAACGAATCATTATTCATATTTTCACAAATCAGACTTTTGAGAGTCAGCCGACTCTAGGGTCGATAGATAGAGTTTAGAGAGTTCTAAGATCCATGGAGAGATCGTGACGCCATCCTGCCACCTCGGAGAGCTCGGAGCTTAAAGTTGAAGATCCAGGAGATTGAAGCTTCGCGGGAGTTGTCAGAATTAGGTTTTTCAGTTCTTATCTGTTCTTCCTCTGTATGATGATCTTCATTGTTGCCTTTGATTCTCTTGTTTCCGATATGAGTAACTGAACTTGTAGAGCTTAGATTAGATGAACCCTAAGTGACCCAGGGCTTTAAAGTGGTCACGGATCGGCGGTGATTAGATTCGAAGTTCAATCTGTTTCTCTTTCATGCTTGATTTGTTCTTCATTGTTTATGTTTCTTGTCTGGATTGATCACCTAGATTAGATTCTGGTTAAGCTAAGGATAGAAGCGAACGCTCGCCTTACTTTAGAACATCGAATTGAACAATTAACCTTATAATTGGAGCGTGCCTTCCGTAGGAACCGGTTAGGGTTAATCCACTGCAAGAGTAACTCATTAATCATTAGTAATTGCACCAGTTAATTAAGTCATTGCGAGAGGCGACCGTACCCGGGCGGCTAGTTAATCTTGGTAGTGAGAACGGATAGAGCGAACGTTCGCCGGTCTTAAACCTAAGGGCAAGGAGTTATGGTGGTGTATAGAAACCGATTGAATTAGAATTGAAAACAGCTGATCTTGTGATTTCCGTTGCTCTGGTGATCTAAGGGGGATTCGAAATCTAAGTTCGTCTATCTTCTCGTTAGTCAACCCTTTACTTTTCTGTCTTTCATTTTCCTTTGTTCATTAGATTAGAAGTCGTGGAACTCACACCACGCACTAAGTGCTTAAACCTGAATAAATTGCCAGCTTCTTTGAGTAGTCAAGAAGAAGAGACCTCGAGTAGAATACGATCTAGTCTACCTTGGTAGACTAGTTATTTGATACCGCTAATACTGCAGCTTATCAAATTGGCGCCGTTGTCGGGGACTCTTCTAATTGTTTGAAAGAAGAGTTGGCAAATTATTCTTCTACCTTTCCGCCTTACCATTTATTTTCCTCCATATTTTCATGATTTACCTGGGTAGTGTTTTTGAGTTTTAATTATGCAGGATTACAGGTGGGATGACCAGTACCAAGGGTGGTACATCAATGAAGCACCATATATTGAAGACTCCCAAGAGATGGATTTACACACTTATGAGCATCAACAATGGATGGCAATCACCCAAGCCGCGATCGACAACCTCCAATCAATGAACGATGTTGCTGATACAAGGAACGCCGAGCTCAAGCGACTAGTGCAATTAATGGAAGAAGATGCTCAAGAGCATTTCGAAGAAGAGTCAGAAGCTACACACGACCACCAAATTCATCAAGAGGTGTATATACCGGCTCATCAGCATCGACAACAGACGGCAAGAGTAGAATCCGCCTTGGATGATCTCCTGTCGATTATACAAGCTCGTAACGTGATGGATGTCGAGCTCGAGCAACCAAATCCACTAATGGAAGAAGATGCTCAAGAGCCGTACGATGATGAACATGACAACCTCACCCATGACTATTGTGAGCTAGAAGCATCTGTTGAAGAATCCTTGGCGGTGGTTGTTGATGAAGACAAAGAGCCAATCCATCTTGAAGTTGAAGCCAAAGAGGAGCACATAGAGATTGAGGAGATAACCTCACCTACACTTCCGCCGAGTCAACCTGTAGAGAAGATGGAGCTCATTGAACATGCCACACCGTACTACCTCTTTCCTCCTCCAGAAGGAGAATTCGAGAAGAACTGGTCATCCAACCAGAACCCCGATCTACTAAAGCACTACCGACTACATCACCCGTCTGGAGTGCTACATGGCACTCAACCGCTAACCTTGAAGAAAATGATTGACTTCAAGGAACTCCTAAGTTGGGGACCCTAACAGGTACCGTCCGGCTCAAGGACGTTAAAAGAGAGCGCTTCGTGGGAGGCAACCCACGGCTGGAGTCCGTTTTTGAATTTTTGAGTCAGTCTTTTCGTCGTTCGAGTCAGGTTCAGGGGAGCCAAAAGTGTCAGTTTGTTTGATTTCATATTTTTCGTGTGTAGTTTGTGCGTCATAGAGTCAGTTACAAGTTGATTGAGGTCTTTCCGATTTTTGTGGATTTAACTATGATTTTCTGAAGTCTGCTGGGTTTGCGAAAATATTTTCAATCGTAGTGTTTAAAATTTTCGGCGAATATTCAACCCCATTTTCGGCGAAATCGCCTTTTGGTTTTTCAACTGAGTCTCCCTGTTTAACATTTTCGGACCGAAATTTATAATGTTTTCGACGAAATAGTTCTTGAAAACCAGGCAGTGATTTTAACGCTTATTTTCGGCGAAAACACATGGTTACTTTCGGCGAAAACACACTTGAAAAACCGGCAGTGCATTTGAACTAAAATTTTCGGCGAAAACACCCTTTTATTTTCGCCGAAAATCCTTTTGAAAACCACCCAATCCTCCACTTAAAAAGAGTCAAAATATTTTCAAAATTCCCCTTAACCTTCTTTGTTCGACTTTTATTCTGTGTGGATCCGGGACACTTGTCCCGGTATCCTTTTGATCTTTTTGTTGTTTTTGTTTTGTAGGAACTCGAGTAGCTACTCCGCTCTGCTCCGGACGCTCCGTTTTCATCCCCTACACCGACCATCTCGTCATAGGTTCTTCGTATCTCTCTACTCTAGTTTAGTCCTGTGAGGACACAGAACCGTTTAAGTGTGGGGTAGGATTCTAGGATTATGCATGATCTTGTTTGATTTTCTGTGATTTCGTGGTTCAATTTTAAAATTTCTCTTGCATAGAATTGCTCAATTCTTGACTTGTGATGTTAAATTGACTTCAATTTCGAACAATGACGTCTAGACTGTTCCACTTAGAACCTGTAACCAACGTGTCAGAACTGAAATTAAATGAGTCTAGGTCAGAACAGATCATAAATCACTTCAGTAGTTGAAACTTGAATTAATTGAATTGATTGACTTGTTAATAACAAAGCTCGATAACACCATTCTAAGATGATAAATGCTAGCTTCTTCCATGTTTTTCACTTCATATTTGTTCACCTGTGATTGTGGCTTGAGATTAGACGGAAATCCAATTCGAAATCTTGTGTAAAAAGTTATAACTAGCTAGGATTAAGTGGCTAAATGGTTAAATCAAGTAATTGAGTTAATCGAATCAATTTTAAGTTCTTTAAAGTGCTGAAAATAAAGCTAGGCAAGCCCGACACCTAAGTGAAGTGTTCGGGTTGAGCACTAGCAAAGGCACAAATACTGTGAGCTAGGCAGGTCCAACACCTAAGTGAAGTGTTTGGTATCGAGCACTAGTATGCAGTAAATAAATTAAAGGAAGAAGTTGAAACTTGAAATAAATTGTTGTTTAAATCGGTCCTAGCTAGAATATGTAACGTACCGATCTAGAAACGGATGAAGTCGAGTCAATAGCCACGTCACTTTTCCTAACTCCGCATCCACATCATGGCTAGAGCTGAAAGTCTTTTTGATTAGAATTGGTGTTATCGTAGTCGGTTAATTATGATTAATTGTTTTGCCAAGAAACGAGCTTTATTAAAACCACTACTTGAAGTGTGCAGAAATTAGTGTGATCGAAAACTTGTTTGGTTGATGTTCTTGCATGTGTAGGTCACTTTTTCTACGTGGAACAGTCTAAACCAAATTGTTAGAATTGAATCTCAATTTAACCTCGTGTTCATTTGTGAATTTGAGTGTGTTCTAGTTCAGTTTGCTTTAGGACAAGCAAAAGCTTAAGTGTGGGATATTTGATGACACTCGATTTGACGTGATTATTAGCCTCATTTAAGCGACATTTCTTTGCTTAAGACATTGTTTTTAGGGTAGAATAACGAATATTCAATCGATTGCCCTATCTCGTGCCAATTGTGTTACCTTGGCCCGTTTCGGGTCTATTTGATGGTTTTCTAGTGTTTTTGTGTTAGCACAGGTTTTCGCCATCAAATAAAGTAGCCATGGACGTGTTTAAGGCATTGGAACCTCAAGGAACCAAACCAGAATCGATCAAAGGAGCCAATCAAAGTCAAAGCAAACCCCTACCCGACTACAAAGATATTTTCGCCGAAAATACAATATTGATTTCGGCGAAAATAATAGTACAAACCAACTGATGCTGAGTCAAAGGTATTTTCGGCGAAATTGATTAACTCTTCGATCCGAAAATAGAGTACAGAGAAATCAGCCGGCGGTGTCTTCAATTGCAAGAATATTTTCGGCGAAAATACTTCATTATTTTCGGCAAAAATAACAGAAGGAATCCGGCGACTTAGGGTTTAAGTATAAATACTTAACCCGGCGGCCCAAAAAGGGGAACGAATCATTATTCATATTTTCACAAATCAGACTTTTGAGAGTCAGCCGACTCTAGGGTCGATAGATAGAGTTTAGAGAGTTCGAAGATCCGTGGAGAGATCGTGACGCCATCCTTCCACCTCGGAGAGCTCGGAGCTTAAAGTTCAAGATCCAGGAGATTAAAGCTTCGCGGGAGTCGTCAGAATTAGGTTTTTCAGTTCTTATCTGTTCTTCCTCTGTATGATGATCTTCATTGTTGCCTTTGATTCTCTTGTTTCCGATATGAGTAACTGAACTTGTAGAGCTTAGATTAGATGAACCCTAAGTGACCCAAGGCTTTAAAGCGGTCACGGATCGGCGGTGATTAGATTCGAAGTTCAATCTGTTTCTCTTTCATGCTTGATTTGTTCTTCATTGTTTATGTTTCTTGTCTGGATTGATCACCTAGATTAGATTCAATTAAGCTAAGGATAGAAGCGAACACTCGCCTTACTTTAGAACATCGAATTGAACAATTAACCTTATAATTGGAGCGTGCCTTCCGTAGGAACCGGTTAGGGTTAATCCACTGCAAGAGTAACTCATTAATCATTAGTAATTGCACTAGTTAATTAAGTCGTTGTGAGAGGCGACCGTACCCGGGCGGCTAGTTAATCTTGGTTGTTAGAACGGATAGAGCGAACGTTCGCCGGTCTTAAACCTAAGGGTAAGGAGTTATGGTGGTGTATAGAAACCGATTGAATTAGAATTGAAAACAGCTGATCTTGTGATTTCCGTTGCTCTGGTGATCTAAGGGGGATTCAAAATCTAAGTTCGTCTATCTTCTCGTTAGTCAACCCTTTACTTTTCTGTCTTTATTTTCCTTTGTTCATTAGATTAGAAGTCGTGGAACTCACACCACGCACTAAGTGCTTAAACCTGAATAAATTGCCAGCTTCTTTGAGTAGTCAAGAAGAAGAGACCTCGAGTAGAATACGATCTAGTCTACCTTGGTAGACTAGTTATTTGATACCGCTAATACTGCAGCTTATCAAATTGGCGCCGTTGCCGAGGACTCTTCTAATTGTTTGAAAGAAGAGTTGGCAAATTATTCTTCTACCTTTCCGCCTTACCATTTATTTTCCTCCATATTTTCATGATTTACCTGGGTAGTGTTTTTGAGTTTTAATTATGCAGGATTACAGGTGGGATGACCAGTACCAAGGGTGGTACATCAATGAAGCACCATGTATTGAAGACTCCCAAGAGATGGATTTACACACTTATGAGCATCAACAATGGATGGCAATCACCCAAGCAGCGATCAACAACCTCCAATCAATGAACGATGCTGCTGATACAAGGAACACCGAGCTCAAGCGACTAGTGCAATTAATGGAAGAAGATGCTCAAGAGCATTTCGAAGAAGAGTCAGAAGCTACACACGACCACAAATTCATCAAGAGGTGTATATACCGGCTCATCAGCATCGACAACAGACGGCAAGAGTAGAATCCGCCTTGGATGATCTCCTTTCGATTATACAAGCTCGTAACGTGATGGATGTCGAGCTCGAGCAACCAAATCCACTAATGGAAGAAGATGCTCAAGAGCCATACGAAGATGAACATGACAACCTCACCCATGACTATTGCGAGCTAGAAGCATCTGTTGAAGAATCCTTGGCGGTGGTGGTTGATGAAGACAAAGAACCAATCCATCTTGAAGTTGAAGCCGAAGAGGAGCACATAGAGATTGAGGAGATACCCTCACCTACACTTCCGCCGAGTCAACCTGTAGAGAAGATGGAGCTCATTGAACATGTCGCGCCGTACTACCTCTTTCCTCCTCCAGAAGGAGAATTCGAGAAGAACTGGTCATCCAACCAGAACCCCGATCTACTAAAGCACTACGGCTACATCACCCGTCTGGAGTGCTACATGGCACTCAACCGCTAACCTTGAAGAAAATGATTGACTTCAAGGAACTCCTAAGTTGGGGACCCTAACAGGTACCGTCCAGCTCAAGGACGTTAAAAGAGAGCGCTTCGTGGGAGGCAACCCACGGCTGGAGTCCGTTTTTGAATTTTTGAGTCAGTCTTTTCGTCGTTCGAGTCAGGTTCAGGGGAGCCAAAAGTGTCAGTTTGTTTGATTTCATATTTTTCGTGTGTAGTTTGTGCGTCATAGAGTCAGTTACAAGTTGATTGAGGTCTTTCCAATTTTTGTGGATTTAACTG